>JAJMGN010000227.1:0-114243 GCA_030575015.1 Cephaloascus albidus | reverse complement strand
TTCCAACAAATTTTAGTGTGCAATCTAATATGCAACACTTTGAATGTTATATAAAAGATATCACGGTCAAGATTGATAAAACGGTTATCAGATTTGTTTCAGTATATACTCCCAATTCCAAATTAGAAAGGAAAGAGTTATTTAAAATTCTATCCCAACAGTTGAAAATGGTAAAAGAGAAAGTGATCCTTTTAGGAGATTTCAATAATATACTAGATGAGAAGGATGAAGTTTTAAAGGAAGATCTTGAAAGCCCAGATGAGGTTCGTCGACAAGACAGTGATAGCTCGGTATTAGACCTAATAAGATTAACCAGAAGACATAATCTTATAGACATTTTGGGGAAACAAAATCCTTATAAAAATGATTACACCAATGTCTCCACCAGTGGAGCTTATAATAGGCGTTTAGATCGCTGTTATTTACACAATGAGCTAGTCGCTAAGTTTGGTAAACTTAAAAAAGAGAAAATTAGATAGTTTTCATCGCATTATGGTTTAGAAATTGACATTTCAGTTAAGTCTAGCAAGATTCAAAAAAGTGAGTTTGTTATTCTGGAAACGCAAGTAGAAGATAGGGGCTTTATGGAGTACATATTGTAGCTATCTGAAAAAGAAAAGGATATTTTAGCAAATGAACCGGATTGCTTTAAAAGATGGGATTTATGGACTAGTCATATATATCTCAAGGCAACTGAACTCTCCATGATGGAGCGGACTATGAGAAGTCAGATAAGGGATAGCTAACCCAGAAACCAATTCAAATTACAGAAAAAGAATAGAAGGTCTTCCAGTAAGCGTTTTAAAGAAAAGATATGAAAAATCAAATGAGGACAATATCATCTTGCAAATAAAGAAGGTTGACTACCCAGATCAAAAGATAACGAATATCCAGAAAATCGTTAAGGAAGCTACTTCCATTTATTCAAAGGTGTATGCAAAGAAAGTAGGGTTGAAAGACCCGAAAGATTACGTTGAAAAATGGGTAAATTCATGTATTACAAATGAAGAAAAGTTAATATTGGAAAAGGAAATTACTGAAATTAAATTACTAAATGGAATGAAGACAATGTCTCCTGGCAAGGCAGTAGGTCTGGATCACATTTCAGTTAAGTTCTTAAAAAAAAGTTGGAGCTCAATAGGAAATACGTTGGTAGAGGTGGTAAATAAGATGCAGAGAGAAGGTAATTTGCCGGAGTCTATGATCGAAGTTTACATAAAGCTAATTCCAAAGCCAGGATTGGATCCTGAACTATTATCAAATAAAAGGCCGATTTCGCTAATAAGTGTCTGTCTCAGAATTATGTCTAAAGTGATAAAAACTAGATTGATGCCTATAATAGATGGTCTTATCCACATAAACCAGAAGGATTTTATTGATGGTAGACAAGATCAAATAATAATAATAACAATTAATGAGTTATTGGAATCAAAAAGAAAAAAAGAATTTGAGATTCTTGATCCATACCTTTCAATAGGCCTATTAGATTTTAAGCAGGCTTTTGACCGCATTGATCATGACTACTTACTATGTGTTTTTGAGAAACTCAACTTTGGACCGAAAATGGTGAATATGTTGATAAGTATGACAATGAAACAGTAAGCTAGAATGGTGATAAACAACCATAAGGGGGAAAGCTTTGATTTAGCTCAAGGGGTAAGACAAGGTAATCCTATATCACCTTTGATTTTTAATCTTGCAATAGAGCCGCTAGTTAACCAGATAAGAGATAAGCTCAAAGGAGTGAACTTTAACAAATTCAATGACTACAACATGACCTGCTTATTATTCGCAAATGATATTACTATTGCATTTAAAGACTTGGGAGATCAAGAAAGTTTTATGGAATGCTTGAAAGATTTTGAAGAGGTATCAGGCTCAGAGTCAAACCAAACAAAATCAAAGATTTGTTACCTAACGAAGCCATCCGGACTGTTGGGTGAACCACTTTCTCCCTTGAAGCACTTCCCTAGTTTTGAGATAGATGAGGGTTTCAAATATCTTGGAATTCAAACAAATGGAATGAGTTGGGAAGAAGAAGCCGATAAGTTAATTAGCATAGGTCAAAAAGTGATGCTACAGGATTTGCCATTGATAACTAGATGTACAGCTATCAATACATTCGTATATCCAAAGATCATGTTTTATGACGAATTTAGTCCTATCCCCAGTGATATTTTTATAAGAATTGAAAAAATGATTCAGGAAGCAATTCAGCAGCCGGGAATGAAACTCAGTAATGAGACATTAACAACTCCAATTATAAGAGGTGGTTTCGGGCTATTAAATACGAGAGCACAGTTAAATGGCAGGCGTGCAAATAAAATCGTTCAAATGCTAACGGACTCGGAAAATTGGAATAACCTATACAGAAGAGACCAGATTCAAGAATTGATAATACAGATGAGTAATGACAACTATCATGAAGAATCTGCAGAGATGGTGAAATTCATCCATTGGTCCCATGTTATATTCCATGCGAAGGTAAGAAATGGTTATCCTTTCAAGTTGGTAGAAAAAGCATCTGAAGAGATCGTCCATTCACGTTACAACAATGATAAGTGGCATGAGTTCTATAAACTGTTCAAGTCAAATATAGTTGTGAAGAACATGTGCAAATCTCCAGAAATTTAAAGGGATTACATATACAACATTCATGAACATACGAAAGAAACATATTGTATGGAAGTGGATGGAAGTCAGCTAGCTGGAAAATGGGACGGTAAAGTTCTAAATCCACAAAGTTTCAAATCTTTAGGTAAGAAGCAGTATTTATTTAACACTGATAAAATCACCACGACCAAAAAGTGGGTTACAATGCGTAACACCGTGGATGAATGGAAAACATTCTTCAAGTTGTTGAAGAGAGACCATTTTATTAATCCGGGTCAGTTAGAATCTTTACAGTTGTTCTATCTAGGATATGCCGCGAGAGATGTGAAAGTTGCTGCTGAGCTAGGTCCATCAGAAAAGTTCCCTCACAGAAATATGAAGAAATGCTGATTATGTCTAACAGTGAATGAAACGTTAGATCACTTATATGAGAAATGCGGTATTGCACAAAAGGTCTGGGATCTTATGAAATCAAATAATCAGAACACAATCAATAATTCCAGAAAGAATATCGATAACAGAGATGTTACCTAAAAAGGAGAAGTCAACCAAGATATACCAAATATATAATCATAAAAAAAAAATATAAATCACTGAATTATCGGTCAGCTTTTTAAATTTGCTAGAGTTTAATTAATTATTTGATCAATATCATGTGCATGTGCGCATTATTATAATTATATGAATGATATTATATCTAGTATATTAATATATCGAATATATTTCTAAATTATCAATATACATGTACACTAAAATATTGTTTAAAATTAAACTGTATGTACTACAGTTGTATAAACGTCGCCGGTGCTCAAATAAAATATAGACAATTAGCTGACTCGAGCACTTATAGTGTATTTGCCGGACCTACAAGAATATATAAGATACTTAAAGTTTAAAATGCACAACCAACAGCTCATATTGGTATTTGGAGAATTCAAAATGTTAGATCCTGTTAAATCTCCTCAGAGTGATCATGACAAGCTGCTGCTTATAATTGACAACTTGACTTTGCAATTTCATCTCACTAGTAACTACCAGATGATAGATCAGACTAGATCGACTGCAATTAATTATAGAAAAGGCAATATTCAATATTCTAGAGCTACATGTACTAGTAATATAAAGTTACAACTGGCCTACAGCTACTGGGGAATAAGACAATAGAAAGCTGAAATCAAACAATTGTCACTTGCAGTTTGTAAAATTATATAGTAATTTAAAGCTGGGTACCGGTATGTGTTATATCATAAAGTAATTTTAATAGCTTTGTTGCAGCTGACAGGTTTGTGCGAAAAACAATGGATACTTGTTATAAGTAAGTTGATGAGCCGCGTGCGTGTCCACTGTCCAGTGAATATCTGCCTCTAGATTATTTACCCCCAGGGCCCAGAGTCGGCTGCAAGTTGCAACATTTAAAGAAGACCCGAATTTAATGAATCAAACGTATATACCTGCAGATGTCCAACTTCCGTTTATATTATAAGTTGTGTATATTAAATTTTCCAGCATCGATTTTCCAGTATATGATCATCCACATGACGCTATATCAGCCGGAATAATATTGGTTTAACAACTTATATAGCTGCTAGCTATAGCGTACTGCATGTTAATATAATATATCGAATAACTTTATATATTAAAAATTGTGCGCTGTCAGCTGCTTGCAATTAAGTCTTTGCTTAGATCTGTCTCAGCTTGATCTCCATTAACTGGACCATATAACAAGCAAGTTACACTAGTTACAAGATACCCAAATACCAACTTGAAGTGTAACTCCAAGTGCCCACCTGAACTTGGAACTGTAGCAGAATCTGAGAGATCTCGGCTTCACTATTCACTGTTCAGGAATCAGCCTTTATCCACTTGTCTTGAGCCTTGAGTCTTGACGCTCCCCACAATTTGCCCCGGAACTTAGCTGCATAACGGGCGGATCAATTGGAATTTGGGACCTATTCTTTTAAAAGGCAATGCTCATACCCATAATGCTGGCTGACTCAGCCAGTCACCCACCTACGTTAACCGCCGGAACATTTGCTCTTGCCTCCTGGAGTCCTGCTGATATTTTATGAAATCTCTTCCATTTTCCATCATTCCCATTTCTTTTATAGCATCCACCTATCAATATCTACATCTTAGAGACTGGCTCTCATACAGGCACAATATTCCTGCAAAGCAGACAATCATATTCAGCTCACATTATCCCGCTATCCTGATCCCTCCTTCATCATTTTGGATATTTGCACTACACAAATTTATCCAGATTCAACATCCATAATAGGGATAACCACCTTTGTTCAATTTTTTTTATCAATTATATCATCTTAATTTTATCAAGTATCATCCACAGAAGAAAAGCATAGCACAACAAGTCTTTTGGCATCCAATATAATATTCAAAAATGTATGTTCCACCTCTTTCCAGCTGGAATAACCAAATCACCGCTCCCGAAGAGTATACTTCAAGAGCTCGTGCTAAAATTGCACAGACTTTACATGCCAATCTAAATCTCAAATATGGTTCATCCCCTTTGAAAGAATCACTAAATGCTTCAAACTTGGAGGTTGATTCAAATAATAGTAATGATTCGTTACCGCAAGATATCAAAAAACACAAGTCATTTTTTGGTTCAGCGTTCAAGTCAAAGAAGGAAAAATTAGTTGAAACTGAAAATGAAGATGTTCAAATGATAGATTATAATTCGAATCACAATTCTAGTTTAACGTTGAAGTTAAATCGTACGACAACAAATTCTACAGTCCAAAGTCAAGCTTCAGAGTACCTGAATAATCAAAGTATAAATTCAAACTTACCCAGAAATGTCTTAACTCAAATACCAACATACGTATCCTACCAAACAACGAATGATTCAATTTTCTCAAGCAATACCACAGCTGATTCTGTAAACACAAATATAACAAACACATCTGATGGAACTAGCCATCAAAAACAATACACCGATCAGATACCTCGTGGAATACCGATGGTTACAATACAAGATATCATACCCAAAGACTTTAATGATATGTATTCTCCAGAACTTTTGAAAGATAAATCAACGTTAATCAATGGTAGACCATCATTCACCAAGAGAGACTTGATAGATTGGGAGTTAAATGATATTAGATCATTACTCATAATTGAAGAATTGAAGGCTGAATGGAATGGACAAGTACCAATAATTTATAACCCAATAGGGTTTAAAGTTCAGTACTTGCCAATTACTTCAAACGATGAGTTAATAATCAAAGTACTCGTTGAATCAGATATATATAAAGAATCAAAATTTGATATAAATTTCAGATTACAAACTGCTCAATATACAATCAAATCAGCAAGATTGAGACACAGACAATTCCTTAAAACTAGTCATTTAACTAAACCTGAATGGAGAAACATTATTGAGAATTTTCTTCTTAATTTAGCTGTTGAATCACAATGCCGCCATGATTTTAAGAAAAATTGTAATTTATACAAGAGGGAAAAATTAAGAACAAATCAATCAAGTTTTCCCAATGGTTTACAAAATTCAGTATCTAGCAAAAATCATTTATTGAAAAAAGCATTATTGAATGGGGTTTCTAAACTGAATGATAAATTAACGAAAGATGAAAAATCTTCAATTTGGATAAATACTCAAAGTGAAGTTTATAAAAGAGTTGGTTTAGATTGGGCTCCTGATAATTTATGATTCTAGCCTTTATATTTGTTTTCATTTCATTTTATTTCGCTTTGTATGATATGGTTTTTTGGTTTGGTTTGGGTATGGTGTTGATTAGATTTGCTTAAAATTCATGTATTATTTTATAAATTGTAGATTATCATCTCTTCTCTCTCTCTAATATTGGTTCTATTTTTCAGATAAGGTTCGACATCTTTGATATCTGATGTTAAATCTTCCATTCCCAGGGGACTGGGGTCAGGGCGGTTCCAATCTAATATTTAATTTTTAAATCTGCAATATCAATCTTGAAAGGTGATACAATCACAGGCTATCTGGTTACAACTAGACTTACTGGTAAGTGTGTGGCATGTGCAGCCTATCAACCTCAAAAGTCGAGCATTTTCCTGATAGTGGCTTAGAAATTCTCGTAAACTTGAATATATAACGACGTCCTTTATTATGTGCGTTTCGGTTTTTGGTTATAAATTATAATTGATCAAAATTGATCAGATCGATATTGGTCATAGTAACTGAATTTTCTTTCACCAGTACTATATAATATATTGTCTATCTTGGAACCCTTTATTCAAAAACATCGATTTGATAAGGAAATTGTAGATAAAACTATATCTAAAGACAAAAAATAACCAAAATCTTGGAATTTCCTTGAAGATTCTATGCAGGAAGTTTTTGTCATCCGATAATAGATATACACAAATGAAGAAACAAGCTCAGAAACTACATTTAATAATAATGAAATCTCTATTACAACCAAGAGAAAGACATTACCTAAAACCCGTATAAACTCAACGATCTTAAACATTAATGTAACAACTTTAAATAACCAAAATATTAATATACTAGCACAAATAAATGAAATTCTTTCGAACATTCATAAATATTCATAAATATCCATGAATGATTGTTTCAGTTTCAATCATCAATTAACAGTTCTCTTATTTGTCATATTTCAAGACAATGTATAAGGCATGGATAATAGCTGGGAACCAGAAGAAACAGCAACAAATTATATTAATCCAAAATTGCTGGGTAAGACCAACTTCCATGAAAACGGCAAGTGGTGGTAAAAGGATGGCTAGATATATTAGTATTTTGCTCTTGTCCCAATAATTAATCTTGTACAACACATTGGAGTCCTTTTCAACAGTTTTTTCTACACCTCTTGTACTCTCTGCAATATAATTTTTGTTGGGAGTTCCAAATTATTCTGCAGATGCCAACTCCACTGAAAGACTATGGATTCCAATGGTTTCAACACAAGAAGTTAAAGATACTCACCAAGGATAATGCCGACAATTTTTTCTGAGGAAGCCATGATGTATAGTGGGATAGATTGATAAGGATAATTATCTAAAGGGTATTGGTTTTGCTCTAGAAAAATACATTTGAATTTCAAATTTAAGTCACCCTTGGAAATGGTCGGGGTCGTCTATTCCCCAATTACGGAACAACAGGAATGTGTGTTGTGTTTTCCGTTGTATGGGCGCAATGAACTCAATGATCAAACTAGATTGAGCAGCAATTATGGTGCTCACTCAGCTCAGATGATAATTGGAAGATTGAAGATTGAAGATTGAAGTGACCAGCGAAACCTCATCGGTCGAGTAAAACTGTAAACATGTGATCACTCTACAGATACTTTGATAATCTTTTCATTCCTTTTATACAAATAAACAAACAAACAAACAAATCACTCAACTTTTAATAACTTTCTTGACAATTCTCTCGACTTCTTCCCAATCATCAGTAGGAACTCTTGTCATTTCGATATCACCGAAGTATGATCTGATAGCATTCAATCTCTCAAAGGAAACTTTGTCATGGATAAAAGAAATAGAAACACCAACTCTACCAAATCTACCAGTTCTTCCAATTCTATGTAAGTATGTAGAAGGATCAGGTCTACCGTTTTTATCAACTGGTAAATCATAGTTGACCACCATAGAGACAGAAGCAATATCAATTCCTCTTGCTAAAACATTGGTTGTAATTAGCACTTTAGATCTACCTTCTCTAAAATCATCAATAAGTCTATCTCTTTCTGAACTTTGTAAATCACCATGTAAAATTGAAACTTTGTGTCCTTCATCTTTCATTTTCTTGTACAATATATTTGCTGTTTCTTTTTTCTGAACAAATATAATTGATGATCCAATCGTTAATAATCCATATAATTCACATAAAACTTCAAATTTATGGTTTTCGTCTTTACAATCCATGTACAACTGTTTGATACCATCAACGTTTAGCTCTTCATGTTTCAATTCTAATGAATTGGCTTGCGGAACAAATTTTTCAGCATATCTTCTAACTTCATCTGGGAAAGTAGCTGAAAATAAAACTAATTGTGCTGTTTTAGGTAAAAATCTTTTCAATCTAACACACTGATCTGCCAATCCTTGTTGATCCAACATAGTATCAGCTTCATCCAATACAAACACTTTGACACCAGATGTATCAATGACCTTCTTACGGATCAAATCCATTAATGTACCTGGTGTTGCAACAATAATATGAGCGTTAACTTTCGAACCTTTTGGAACTGCTTCTGGAACAACCAATTGTGCGGTAATTTTAGTATATTTACCCATGGTAGTGACAACATCCATTGTTTGTCTAGCCAATTCTCTAGCGGGTGAAAGGCAAATAGCTTGTGTAACAGGTATATTTTCATCAACTCTACTTAACATTGTCAATGAAAAGGCACCAGTTTTGCCGGTACCTGATTGTGATTGACCAATCATATTTTTTGGTGGGTTGGAAAGTAATAATGGTAATGCCTTTTCCTGAATCTTTGATGGCTTGTCAAATTTCATAGCATATAAACCTTTTAATAATTCTGGTGATAATCCTAATTCTTCAAATGATTTGACTGAAAATAATGGTGAGTTGGGATCAGCTTGTAAATCAGCCAACTTCACTTTGACTTCATATGTAGACTTTATCAAATTTGAATCTTCTTCGTCTTCCTTTGTTAATGCTTTTGGTTCTTCTTCTGGATCTTCTTTCGATTCTTCTTTTAATTCTTCATCTTTTGATTCGGCGTTTTCTGGTTCAATTGCTTCTTCTTTTGGCTCAGCAACCTTTGTCTCTTCTATAGTCATTTCCTCTATCTTTGAATCATCTTTTGTAAGTGATAATGACGATAACAAATCAGCGGCGTCAGTGGCAACTCTTTCTTCTATTCATATTAGTACCATTATCTCGTCTTCAAATATCCAAACTTCGAAACTGCACCCGCAATCATCGGTGAATCTACGATTGATATTCCGTTGCCAGGATGAAGTACTTACCACTCATCTTGGATCTTTCAGCTGTTCTTCACTGATGTGTGCTGTTTTCCAAATCTTTTATCAGCTCCCATCAGATCTCAATAACTTGACAGTACTGAAAACTTCAATGACAGTAGTGTGAAGAGCGGGTAACACATACTATCAGCTACACTTACAGAGCGTCCACTGTCCAGACTCCAGAGTCCAGACTACAGTTTACGGCTGAAGAACAGCTTGTTAGAGTAAGAGATTATTCATACCAAAGTATAAAACACATCACGCCAAGCGTCAAAAAACAACCTTACAACATTAGACATCAAGACTATTTTTATTTACAGAAGATATTTTCATAAACCATTAACGATAAAAGTGCAACAATTTTTCATTATTCTACTTATAATTGAGGAACAAGCATATCCATTAATGGAGATTGAATGAAAGCAACACCAGCCTGGAAAAGTTAGTATTATTATCGAGTGTGGACAGACTCAGTTAAGAAACTGGTGAAAACTTGAGATACATACAGCAAACAAACCAATGTTAACAGCAAGAGTGTAAGCTGGAGTTTTTCTGAAAGCTTGGAAAGTGGATAATTGTTCTTGTAACTTTGGACCGCCGGACATTGTAGTTGTATGTTATGAGAAGATGGATGTGTTTCAGCGTCAGGATTCTGTTCAGCTTCTCTTTGTGTCAAATTCATTTTTCTTCAAAAAATTCGAAAAAAACAAATCAGTTTCCGGGTTACAGTTCGTGGTAGATTGTGCTGGACACATTATTTTTTTTGCAGCACATTATGCATGTGCATTGTAATTTATATATCTGTATAGTACCAATATTCGAAGTGAATAATTACAATTTATATTACCTTAAATTATGACAAAATTACCTATATTGTTTTTTAAATACCCCAAGATTCATTCAATTAATACCACAAAATTAAAATCTACATGAACATGCGTGTTCCTTCGGAGACTGTAAGGCTTGATGATAAATCACCCCTACATACCTTCAAATTCATCAGCATCTTCATCTCCTAGGTCAACCTTACGCTTACCAGATAACATGATAGCACCCAATTGTTGAGTAGCAACTTGTTTCTTAACCTTTTTGGTCATCTTACTGATCTCTTCTTCAGCGTTCTCTGCATCCTTTTCAGCATATTGCATAACCAAACGACGACCCAATAAATGAACACCTTGTAATTGATCCATTGCATTTTCTGCTTCCTTCAATAAGACAAACTCAACGAAAGCAAAACCTCTAGCTGATTTATCGAATTTCTTAGGAACTCTAGCAGATTTTAATTGACCAAACGAACTGAACAACTCCAAAATATCCTTTCTAGTTGCTTCGAATGGAAGATTTTTAACAATAATTTTACTACTTTTCATTGATTTCTTAACTGGTTTAGCTGTACCATTATTAGCTTGTCTGTGTGATAATTTTAATTGTAGCTTATGACCATCAAGAACATGCCCGTCCATAGCAGAAATAGCAGAATTGGCTTGTTCTTTAGTTCTAAATTCGGCAAAACCGAATCCCATACTTAAAACACCACCATCTTTTCTTGGATCAGGCTTTGTTTTGATAGTAGCAAGTGCAAATCCTGAGAACGGCTTGAATGCTTCGGATAATTGTTGAGATGTAGTAGCAAAACTAAGATTTTTCACGAAAATGGAAACAGTTGGCCCATCCACTGAGTCGTCATCTTCATCAACTTTAGAGTCTTCCAAGATATCAGTAGCAGAAATTTTGACCTCTTTAGCTTTATCGTCTTCCCCATCATCTTCTTCGAGGCCTTCTTCGTTTGTAGGTTCACGAGTGAACAAATCTTTAGGGCCCTTTTCCAAATAAATTATACTTTTCTTAAAACGTCTATATGCTAATTTTGTGAATGCAGCTCTGGCGGATGGCGCATCCCTAAATTCAATGATGGCTATGGTTCCAGCAGGAGGCATGATCATTCTTTTTAATTCCCCATATTGAGAGAATAATTCCCCAATTTCAGCGATAGTGGTTCCATATGGAAAATTCTTTACCAAGATAATCTTATCATCTCTTTCTTTAGTTTCAAACTGAGTAAGATCAACGCCTTTAGCCTCAAAATATTTTCTCACATCACCTATAACATGTGCTTCGGCCAAAGCTTGTTTAACACCGGAACTACTATTTTCTGGATCAATTAATTGTGATTTTGAAATACCCATTTTTGCAGCAACAGAGTCTAACACAGCATCATTATTCATGAATAAAGCATTCCAACTAAACTGAGTCTTTGTGGCATCAGCTTTTCTCTTTAATTCTTTTTGTTTTTTCAATGGCAAATTTTTCAAGTCAAATTCATCCATTCTATGATCTTTCTTAGCTTGACCAGGTAAAATATGCAATAAACGACCTTGGAAAATCTCTTTATCCAAGGCATAGAATGCCTTTATAGCATCATCATGACTTCTGAACTGGATATATATGTAACCTTTAGATTTACCTGTGCGGGTATCAATGGCTATATGAACTTCTTCCAAAACACCAAATTCAGAGAATAAATTTCTGAAATCTTCTTCTGTAGCAGTATATGAAATATTTCGAATAAACAAACGTCCAGTCTCAGCTATTTGATTGACAGCGATATCTTCTTCGCTCAATTGTGGTGCTTTCGGTTCTGGTGAGATTTGTTTCTGTTCCTCTTTTATCGGAGCCTCTTTTCTCTCCGGGTTTTCTGATGTAATATCCTTTGGTTGTTTTTCTGCTGAGATAACAATTTCACCAGAGTCTGTTTGACTATCTCTTATATGGGTTCTTCTCATCTTGAACCAATCAAGATCAGTGATGTTTTCATCAGTAGCAGCCTTATTTTCGTCTTCTGGTAAATCATTCAAACTTACCATTTCTTCTTCTTTATCTTCGTCCATATTATCATTTTCTTTCTTTTGTGTGGCAGCGAAATCTTCATATTCATCATCACTTGCAGCGTCAGCGACTTGTGCAACATTTAGATTTTTGGAGTCAAAAGACTGACCATCTTGTTGAGCCAAAGCATCTTCAAGAGCTTTAGTAGAAGGTGCACCTTTACCATCTGCTATATCATCATTTGCCCAGGATTTAACCTGATGGGAAGGCTTCATAACTTCCATAAATTCTTTCAATTTCGGGTTAGCAGATATTTCTTCATCAATAGTAGAGATACCTCTCTTTTGTTTCTTTACGTCTCTCTGATCTTCCTGTTGTAACAATCTTTCTTCTCTTTCTTTTAATCTTTGTTCTGCTCTTCTCTTCTTTTCTTTAAGAGGTAATGGTACGGTAGGATCAGAAAATGTTTTTGCAATTTCAACATCGATACGAAATGTGTCTATGAATGATTTATTAAAGAATTTGACAGCACTTTCGGCATCATTGGAATCCTTATAACCTATAAAGGCAAATCTTCTGGATTCACCACCTCTTTTTTTCATCAACTTCACATCGGAAACATCACCTTTCTTAGCAAAATGCTCCTTTAATTTTTCTTCTGTTAAGTACGTGGGAAGCCCCTTCACAATCAAACGAGACATCGTAGTATCAGCGATATTGGGGATTGTTTGTAGAACTTGATCCAGATACAAAATCAGGAAATATTTATATTTTGATAGAAAAATTTATTTCGCGATAAAATTTTTGTGAGCCGCATTTCTACTCACATTTTTTGGAACTCATCGCTCAAATCGATTGAGGAAATTGAGAAAGAAATCGATAAGTCTTGACTCTTGAGTCTTGAGTCTTGAGAACCTTATAAGTTATGGCTCCAAAAGATTATGGAGGATATAGACTTGATTAATCTTAATCGTCAATGTTTCCTGTACGTCCATCAATCTCTGGAGTAAGTCATTATTAAGATTCGCTTGGGTAGCCAGCTGGGCTGAAGCCTGACCTAGTGACAGGACGAGACTCTCTTGACGGTGGCATCTTAATTATAAATATTTGATCTTACCTTTGATACTTGGATTCTATATTAAAGTTAGTTTGGAATTCACAGAATTTGAGATTGATGAGATGCTGTTGATAAAGATTATTTTTAAGGTTGGTTGCCCTGATAATTAATTCTCTTTGGGGTTTTACTTGCGGCTCACGCTTTTCTCAATTTTCTCACGTGGAGATTTGAATTTTTATGTTCGTATTTAATATACTCGTTTAATAAAAAATCGATTATAATTTATAATTGTGCTGGCGGCTATTATTTTCGGACTCAAATTCTTTTACGTTCCATGATGGAAGTTCTCAAACACATAGGGATAGATCCGGCGGGAGCCAACATTACCAGAGACAATATCTATGTCAAGGCGAAAGGTGTTGCAATTTTATGTTGTTTGGCAACTTATTTGGTTTTCTATCATTACGTTTCAGCAACTTGTTCAATATTGAAATTTGTCTTCAATGACGCTGCAAATGAGTGCAAGAGATCTACGGTTTCTGGATTCTGGGATCTATGCATTTGGTTTCTAGTAATTAATACCTTTTCTTTAACGGTTTCCAAAGTTTGATAATAACTAATAAACCACCAGAAACTCAATAATGTTGAAATAATTGTCACCGGTGATGAAATAGACGACGAATCTGCATTGATCATTAGTATGTGAACTATTCTCATTGTATCTTTCGTTTGAATCTACAATATTAACACAGTCCAGGCAATCATCAATCCTTAGCTGACCATGTTATTTTGGCATATTTGGCTCAACGGGCGGCTAAAAATGAAGCCTCTCATAAAAGAAACGTGAATTCCATAGTGCAACCCAAATTGAACTTTTTCACATGGTTTAGAATTTGGCAGGTTCCAACATTCAGATTATTGATGAATATAGCTAAATGTGATGAAAATTGGGAACTTGATAAGACACTAACAGTATCGTTATTTGCACCAATAATTAATTCTAAAGAACCAGAATGGATTATTCTTTTCCCTGAAGTGAATATCTGGACGGAAGATGATGCACTATTACAATTAAAGCAGAGTCAGAAATATTATTTACCTATCTTGAAGAATGTTTTATATCCAAGATTTTCAGGTTTCGCAAATTCGATAGATGCTCTTAAAAACGGTAAAATTTCTACATTTGCTAGATTATATGATATAACATTGCTTTATTATAGAGCAGAGATTGTGAAGCTGGATGATGATAAACCAGAATCAGAAAACGTTATAAGTTTAAATCATAACTTCAAACCGCCAACTTTATTAGATATTTTTTCATCTAAATCAAATTTCATAATTAGAGTACATGTTAAAGCTAAAACTATTTCTAGGATACCCAGGAAAAGAAATAGACTAGAAAAATGGCTAGAAAAAATTTGGTGTGAGAAGGATAAAACAATTGATCAAATGAGTAAATCAATCAGTATCTCTGCTGCGGAAAATTGAATGGAAATATGGCACAGTTAAAAATTTAAATCACAAAGTCTGCAATTATCCATGGGTTTATATCGCCCGTGTAAAAAAACTGTAACTGCTAAAATATTAATCAAGCAATTCGACATATGAATCGAAGCTCAAATACAAAATGAATAAATAATTTCTATTTCTACTTATAAATTAATTTTCTCGAAGTCAAGAACAATTGACTCAACATCTCCTTTCAATTTGCTTTCCAATTCTGCTAAATCAACATCTTCTTCATCGCTTGAACCTTCACTACCGCTTTCTTCATCTTCACTATCAACTTCTTCTAGATCATCTAATTCATCAATTTCACCAAACCCTCTTTCTTCGAAAATGTTAGTTATTTGTTCAATGGCTTCAGCTGATTCTTCAAATCTGTTACCGTTTAATTCTAAAGATCTCAAATTAGGTAAATTTTTTTCAATTGCCTTAGCTAATAAATCTAATGATTTAGAATCTAATTCATTATATTGTAATTTCAAAACATGTAAGTTTGGTAACACTGGTCCATTCCATAAGGCGGTAACCAATTCAAGAGAACCGGCAGGGTTCATTAAACAATCATTAACGTTCAATTCACTTAATGATGGCCAATTCTTTAAATTCTTTGCTAATTCAATGGCAGCGAAAGCAGTTAATGTATTATCTTGTAAGTCAAGGACCTTTAAGTTTGATGCATGAGATAAACCATGTTTGATTAATTTTTTAATACCTTTTGGTCTTATACCATTTTGATATAATTTCAAAGTTTCTAATTCTTTATGATTTTTCAATCCTATAAGTAAATGGTTAATTGAGCCATTTTCTAATCTATTTCTACCACAGATGAATGTTTTCAACGATTTATGAGAGTTTTTTTGAGAAATTGATAATTTTAATAATGATTTCCCAATTCTTTCACCTGCAAGTGGTCCCATACCATTGTTTGATAAGATTAAATGTTGCAATGAAACTGCTTTTGAAATATAGTCTTCAATTGGTTCGATCGTTTGTAAACCGAATGCATTATCAGATAAATTCAATAGTTTTAAATTTGGACAATTCAATAAGGAATTCAACAAGAAATGTAAAGATTGTGGGATTTCTGTATTTAATCTTCCTGTATATATATCAGAGAAGTCAATTTCTGTCAAGTGTTCCCTTTTCTTATTGATTGATATCGATAATTGTTCAGAAGCTTCAATACCTATAGTATTCCCTGAAAAGTCAATTTTTTTCAATGGGTTAACTTTTTCCATTTCAACTAAAATTGATTCAATATCAGATTTTGAATTCAATTTTAATTGCTTATTAGCAATAGAAAAAGTATTTTCGGCAGTGATGCCAAGTTCAACAGTGATTGAAGCCATATTCCTATGTTGTTTTTGATAATTTTGGATAAGTAGCCGCTGTTAAGATTTTTTTTTGGGTTTCTTTTTTTGATGTTTTGATCAAAATTTTGAGTTCTGATCGAAATCAAAATATCGTCAAAAAAATTATTGATGGCACTTATGATAACCCGGGTAACTTTTAAGATTTAACCGCCTAACGTTTAGTTTCTCTACTTAAGATTCAAGAATTAACTAATAATAAATAAGTGGCAAGGTTGATTTTGCAGCCAAATTTATCGAGTAAAGAATGAAACCAGATGTCAAGAGCCAACTAACAATGAAGAACTACAAGTTATAAATAACGTGAACTCATTAAATTTAGACAATTATTTTTTGGCAAACAAAGGTTCACCGATACTTTTTCCTCTTAATTTTATACCCAAAGCTCTTTCCAATTTACCCAACAATTGCTGATTTGGAACTGCCCTTCCAGCTTCGTAATCGTTGATGACATTTGGTTTTTCGTTGACTTTGGTGGCTAAATCTTTTTGAGACAAACCTTTATCCAATCTAGCCTTAGATATGGCTTTACCAACACCAACTTCAATCTTCTTTGGCGGAGCAATATCATTTTCTCTATCAATCTTTGTGAGTCTCTGTCCCTCTGGATCTCCTTTAGAATTACCGACATTATATTTCTTGTCCACCGACAAAACACCACCAGTTCTTCTGGCAGCGTTGATTTGACCTGCGGTTCTAGCGACATTCTGGCGAGGACCTCCACCCCCGATTCTGGCCTTGGAGCCGATGATAGTAACTGAATCCCAATCTGACATTATGTTTTGTATTTGTGGTGTTTTTAGCTTTGTGGTTTTGTGCTTAAAAATTCAATAATTTGATATTTCGCAAGCTGATTTGATAAAATTGCTGAACAGAAGAGAGTTATGGAACGCCATCAGAGATCACGATCAAATACACGATTACCCTGCTTAAATTTATAGTGGAAGATTCTAGAATTACGACTATGTAGTCTATGGTTATGAACTTATGGTCGCGGCCCGCGGGTTCGACAATTGTGTGAGATGTTTAATTACTGGCAGTGGTCTCCGATGCAATTATCTACTAGATCCTGTTATATTTCAATAGATCGATTATAATTGATAACTTGCTCCCCAATTTTTCTATTTACTGCAACCAACTATAAATAAGTTTAATTAAATGACACGGCAGTGATGTTAATTTCAGTGCAAGAGCAAAAAAGAAAACGATTTATTATATCATTACTATAATAACAAGTGCTAATGCTTCGCTTCGCTCAGCAGCCTTGTTTTTATGTATTTCATATATGATATCTAATTGTAGATATATCATATCAGCCTACCATCCTCCTTCGGAGGTTCGCTTCGCGAAAAAAACGGTTACGAACACTACCTCATCTCTGGTTTTCACCACATTTGCGAAAAACAAAAAAGCTGCTGCCACTATAAAGAAGAGCAAAACTGGAAAACTTCTCTGAATTATAAAAAATAATAAACGATATAATTGAGATTAACTGAGTAGACCATTCGACGCAGAAAAGTTCTTAATATATGCATAAATTAAGCCTTCGTGCGAGAAAAATCTGAGTTTTTTGCTAATCGGAAAAAACGAAAAAACACACTATAAAAAGTGGTCGTAAAGACACGGAAAAAGTGTATTTTAATTCATCATGTTTCTATAAAGAATAGATGAGCTGATTTAATGCAAATACAACTTACATTGCTAAAACATTTGGTATAAATATGGTAGATATCTCTCCAATATATAAAATGGTGATCAATAAATTTGTCAACTACAACTAACTACAATTAGTTTAGAAATATCAAAGCTTAATAAAAGAAAAAAATCATGGTCTCTTTAACAATCATCCCAACATCACCACGCTTCAAGCAGCTCGAAACCGAGGCTGAAGAAGACTTGTTGGTATCAGAATTAGAACAGTTGGTCGCAGATGCCTATGGAATCAAATCTCATAAAATCAGGTTGTCAAGACTCAATGAAACTTCGCAGAAACATGTCCCTTTGCATTCTGCTTCCACTCTTGTTGAAAATGGTTTGCCAATTACTGGTGCTATTGAATTGTATGCCGAAGATTTAGGCGCACAGATCTAAGCTATATGTACATTTGGCTATCGTCATATCGATATGTCTTTGCTCTGACAGCTGTTAAAGTTTTATATAATGATTCATAAATGAATTTTAGATAATTTTTTGTATTACGAGTCAGTTATATGGGCCTAGTAATAGAATTATGCTCAGTATTTAATTGAGAGCCAACGAATTGTTCATGAATAATTAACAAATGTATATAGAGTATTAAATATTAGAATCCAGTGAGATACCGTGAAGTCGCAAACCAGTATAATATACTCTCATGGCATAACAAAACCAAGGCAGACAGTAAGCACATCTCAGTTCTTCTACAGTGGACTCAACTACCCATTTCTTGGTACCACCGATAGGAACAGGATTCAAGCAGCTAGAGTGGATCCGCTGTCAAGTCTTCTCTCTCACTAACAACCAACAGCTTCCCAAAATACTCATATCCGTTCATATTCAATAAAGCGGCCTTACCGTCTTCCTCTTCTTCAAACTGTACATCTGCGCTTGTTTTATTTTGTTTAATTGCAACTATGTTGCCAAAAGGTATCAACAAATTGTTTATATCGTCTTGTGTAGCATCAGCCGGAAGGTTTGCTATATCTGTTAGTTTTTCATATTTTTGAACCCATTTTTTGGATATAGATCCATCAAACTAACCTCACCTAGAAAATTATACATACAAATACGGATCAATGACATTAATTGCTGTTTTTATTGTTCATAAAACCATAAAACGAGAAATTTCACTTTGGAGGCGACAAGTTTGTGATCGATGGTCGATGATCTGTTTCCAACAAATAAACATTGCTCAAAATTTCACGTCAAATAGTATTTTTAATACTCTTGTTTTTTAAACTGTTCAACATCAATTCAACGCAACGTCTATTTCAATCAATTGAACCGATTGAATCAAGGAATACAATGGTTTCGTTAACAATCGTCCCAAGATCAAGAAACTTCAAGAAAATTGAAACCGAAGCAGATGAAGATTTATTAGTATCGGAGTTGTTACAATTAATTGCAAACAACTACGAAGTCAATCCAAATAGAATCAGATTAACAAAATTCAATGAGACTTTGCAAAAACAAATCCCATTGAAACTTCACACCACTCTTGTTGAAAATGGTTTACCGCTTACTGGTTCTGTTGAATTGTTTGCAAAAGACTTGGGTTTACAAATTAACTGGAGAACTGTTTTTCTTATTGAATATTTGGGTCCTTTGTTAATCCATCCGTTGTTCTATCTTTATAAATCCGTGTACTCTACCAACACTTTCACTCACACTCAAACTCAATCGTTGGCCTACTGGTTGGTTGTTTTACATTTCGTCAAAAGAGAATTTGAAACCTGGTCAATTCACAGATTCTCAAATGATACAATGCCATTCACCAACATTTTTAAAAACAGTGGTCATTATTGGATATTATCAGGGTTCAATTTAGCCTATTTCATCTATGCACCTCAAACCAATCAAGAAACTGATTCAACTATCAGAAAATTTCTTTTCCATGTTAATGAATTTTCATCAACTACTAATTTTTCTTTAGTTGCATTATGGGCATATGCAGAATTATCAAATCTAAAAACTCATATTGCATTATCTAATATTCGTAAAGTTGATAAAAAAGCTTATATTATTCCATTTGGTTATGGATTTGATAAAATTTCTTGTCCAAATTATTTTTTTGAAAGTTTAGCTTGGTTTTCATATGCTTTATTGGTGGGTAATTGGTCAAGTTGGGTTTTTTTAGCTGTTGCTTCTGGTCAAATGTATATTTGGGCTATTAAAAAGCATAAAAGATACTTGAAAACGTTTGGTGATGATTATAAGAAACTCAAAAGAAACATTATGTTTCCTTATGTTGCTTGATATTTACAGATCAAGCTATTTTTTTATTCATATTTAATTATATCTTTATTAACTAATGATATCTTATTGCAAAGTTTTCTGTAGTAATATTCCAATCATTCAACTGTTCAAGTAACCGAAGCGTGATATACTACATGAGTCACATACAATAGCATCACCAACTACAGGAGATTTAAACCATAAAACGTCATTATTTTTCAAATCGTAAAAATGTACCACATCCCTAAAATATTTAATATTTTAAAGCGTCACAAGAAGCATTTTCTTGAGCTCTTCTGATATCAAGAACTTTCAAAGCTTCTTCAGCAGCTTTCAAACCACTTAATAACATGGCACCAAAAGTTGGACCCATTCTGTTAGCACCATCAATTTCACTTAATTCCATACCACCAACAATTAAACCTGGAACAACTTCTCTGGTGTTTTTGACAATTGCATCTTCAGCGGTGTTCATATCTAAACCTTTCATACCACCTAATTTCTCTAAAGCACCAATGGCAACAGCTCTCTTGACACAGAAGGCACCAAATGGACCATCATGACCTGTACATGAGACAACCAATGGAGCATTAATAGTGTTTGGATCCATACATGATTGATCATCATGATGCATTGTGACTAAAGTCCAGTTGGTAACAACACCAGCAACTCTGATCTCACCAGTAACTGCATCTTTTCTGGTAATTAAATCTTCAACAGCTGTAGCATTGAATAACTTAACATTTGGGAATCTTAAAACTTTTGATAACAAAGTTGAGATGAAATAAGTAGCATGCTTAACAACAACGTAATCGCCTTCATCTTCATAATCAACATCTAAATCATCCAAGAATAAATGAGCTGGTTTTCTTAAAACCATAGCTGAAAATAATTGACCACCAAGGAAACAACCACCGCCTGAAGCAATGTTGGCTTCGATGATGGCAATTTTTAAGTCTGGTCTTCTTGATGCTAAAACATAAGCAGCAGATAAACCACAAGAACCGGCACCAACAATAACGATATCTGATTCAGTATATTTATCTAAATCCTCGAAATATCTTTTAGTCATAGCTCTTGAGACGGTTGATTCTCTAATTGGTGCGAATTTGAAAGAATCCCAATCATTGAATGAATCGATTTTTTTTTGAACTTTTGGTGATTGCTTTAAAGAAGCGGCAGCTAATTCATGAGCAGCTTGAATATGATGAGGGTCTTCAGTTAAGGTAGATGGAGCCATATTGATAGATTTTAGAATATCTGTTTATAATATAATAAACAGTTTTTTAAGATTGAAGTTAGAATTATCACTTGTATTTATAAGTTTTCAGTTTCAGACCAAATCAATGTTCAGCGAACTTCAGTACTGATATCTGATATATGCAATTTGCAACTTGATACTGCCAACGTCCTAAATTAAACCCCCATATAGGTATGCTTTTAGAAAAATTACTCGTTAATTGATTTGGTAAACGCATACCCCCTCGTAATAAGCCATCAGAAATAGCAAGTAATCCTTATGATATCACACAATAATCTCATATTTGAAAACCTAGAGCAGGTTCCACAGAATCTTATTGTTGAATGTTTAAAATCTCATATACAAGATTTATAAATGCATATTATCCAGGGCTTCAGGTATTCATGTATACAAAAAATTAATAGGCAGATGAGTGAGATTTTCCCCTTTCTTCAGGTGAATAGAATTGACACAGTTTCTGTATGGAGTTCATCTGAAGTCTGGAGTCTGGAGTCTGCACTCTGGATTTTTACGGAATTGTTGAATTGTAATGAATTGTAATTTTTGAGTCATGACTGCATGTTGAATATTAGCATCAATAGATTCAATTGCTTGCATTGAGTCTTGCCCATGAGCTACCAGCATGATAAATTGGCAGGCTTATCTATAATCTTTAGCTATCACTATCAGATAGTGGAAATTTAGCTTCTTCTTATCTGTGGTTGATCCATTTTATGTGGGTTAAAACTTAAAACTCAAAACTTTACGGCTTGACTCTTAAAAAGAGAGTCTATCTGATCAAACTATTTCAATAATAATATGTGTTTAGAGAACTTTTCGTTGTTTATTGGTTTCGGCACTTCCAATTTGGGCTCATATTTCTCTTGGACTTTTTAGAAATTTTGATGGATATCTAATCAGCCTTTATGGCCAAGTTGGTAAGGCACCTCACTAGTAATGAGGAGATCGTCAGTTCGAATCTGGCTGAAGGCAAAGATTTTATTTTTTCAATTTTGAAACGTTAGATCACCTATATGAAAAGTTCGGTATTTTCAGGAGGTCTGGGAACATTTGAAAACAAATATAGACTGGGTTACAGGTTCCCAGTTCGACTCCGAAGGAAATCCTCTATCAAATCCAACATCTCCTCAAAATATTACAAATCATCCTGGGGAGTTTTAGTGAGTTGGCAAGTTCGGGTTAATTATAGGTTAGCCATAGGCTGATAGATTGTTTTTGCATTTTTGGTCGCTTGAATCTCACACTACCATCATCTTAACTATGATGTGTGCTTATATAGAAGTTTCTTCCAATAATATGTTTAATATTAAAAAAAAAAATCAATTTTCAGTTCTTTGGTTATGAACGATGTACTTTCTGTTAGTAATTTACCCGGATTCAAATTGTCGGTAAATTTTCATCCAAGAATCAAATATCAAAGTTTGTTCTTAACAAGATAGACGCTGAGTTGTGCTCACTGATTTGGTTTTCAGTGTCATATTATTACAATGTTTCCCTCAATATCCTCTGCTGGTAAGGTATCACTGCCTATAACCATACAGACACGTAACTTTTCGAAACGTATGATAGCTTATCCCAGATACAAAGTGGAAGTTCAAAGAAAAGGTAAGCGTGATCATACCGGTACTCTAAGATTGATGATGCAAAAGTTTTTAGGTCCGTGTAATAGAAAAGGTGAATACTACTCTAACAGATACTTTTATCCTCCAACAGATCACAAACCAAATTATATTGCTCCAGATTTAGAACAAGGTGAAGCAACTGCAAATCATGAAGGTATCTTTGCTGAAAGAAGAACTACATTCCCTGGAAGAGAGTTTCAACCTTTCCCTGAAAATAATAATTGTAAAACTGCATTTGCTATAAGCAACGATTTGAAAGATAAAATAGTCCATGAAATTGTTAATGGTGCTACAACACAAGCAACTGCAGTCAAATATGGTATCAAAATTCCCAGAATTGAAGCCGTTATCAAATTAAGGGCTATAGAAGAACAATGGAAAAAAGAAGTATGTATTTGATTTTTCCAATCAGTTTTGAAAATAAAATTGAGATACTATGATGAAATTGCAAAAAACATTATGTTCGATTAGTCTTTAAGACAACTACATGGTTACAAATTTGAGCGCTGAAAGTACTTAATTATATTTTTTTTTACAATATTGATTGGGTTTAGCAAAAAAAAAGAAAATCTTTACTAACTATTTTTAGAATAAAATTACACCTGACATGCAAAAAATGTCAGATATGATGTACAAAATGTTCCCTTTATATCAACCCCCTATGAATGCAGAAAATTTAACGGAAATTCCAATTCCGTCCAAGACACAAAGATCTCGTTTCTTAACAATTGCAGAATCTGAACCTTTCGGGCCAATAGATGCAGCAAACGTCTTTGGTTTAGAGCCAGCTGCTGACATATTGAAGAAATTAGCAGAATATGGTGCTGAAGCTTTATCTGCTAAGAAAATAAAAATTGAAAAAGGTTTTGTTGCACCAGTTTTGAAAGGTGAAAGAGCAAGTTATACTTTTACTAATGCAAAAGTTGGTGTCGTTGGCCACCGTTATGGTGCTGGTAATCGTGATAATAAGAAAGATCGTAGAATTTCCTTTGATGCTGCTGGTAAAATGATATATGCTTAATAAAGATATCGCAAAACAAAATTTACTTTGGAAATCCTAATTAGTGTGTGAATAGAAATTAATGTATATATATATATAATGTTATCAAAACTGTACCGTTATATGTTTTTTAGTTGTCGCCTTATTGGAAAGAAAGGGATTTAAAAGTAAGTCGATATTTAACCCTACGATCTTATATATTATCAGATATTGTTAGTAATTGATTATGTCTAAGTTCTGATTCTAAATAGATTTATTACTGTACACGTTTCTCGTCGTAATTAACAACAGCGCCTAACAAAACATTAAACCCATTATGAATTTGCTCTGGAGTACTATATTCAACAAGGTTATGACTAATACCATCTTTACTTGGAATGAAAATCATGGCAGTAGGACATGTTGTACTGGTACGACATGAATCATGAGCAGCTCCACTAATAATTTCAATGATTTCATTCTGATTGAATAAAGCAGCTGCTGATTCTCTAATAGAATCAAGACAATCTTTATTGAAGAAGATTGGATCTGAAGTATAGATGTGTTCAAGATCGAAAGATAATGGTTTAGCTTTTGGAAACATGTTTCCTTCTTCAGCTATTTTGTTAAATGATTCCCTCAATTCTTTTGTCATCAACTCTAAGTTATCAGCAAAATGATGTCTAATATCAATGGTAAATTTAACTTCTTCTGGCAAGACATTAACTGAGCCAGGTTCCAATGTCAATATACCAGTTGTATATAATCCTCCATGAAGTTTGGCGATCTCATACCCTCTTGTGATCATTCTTGAAACTGCTAGTAAAGCATCTTGTCTGGCAGAAAGATTGGTAGTACCAGCATGACTTGCTTTTCCTTTCACAGTAGCATTGAACCAACTATAGCTTTGAACACCGGTGACTACTCCTACTTCTTTTTTATTGTCTTCCAATATTGGACCTTGTTCAATGTGTAGTTCAAAATGAGCAGCAAGTGGATTTGATTTGTGCGAAGCTGGTGTCGCTCCTAAATAACCAATTCTTTCCAACTCATCTTTAACAGTAATTTTTTTGGAGTCTGATACTGATTCAAGTTTATATGCTTTTTCTAAAGGATACTGTTCGCTCCAAACAGATGAACCCATAGTGGCCATTTTAAACCGTGCACCTTCCTCATTGCACCAGCATACAACAGCCACTGGGAACTGTGGAATGTAATTGTTATCTCTGAAAGTTCTCAAAACCTCTAACCCACTCAAAACACCAAGGATACCATCATATCTACCACCAGTTGGTTGAGTATCCAAATGGGATCCCATTGCAGTTGGTAATCCATGTTTCCTCCCAGGATAAATGGCAAAGATATTACCAATTGTATCAACTTTGACCTCACAGCCCAATGACTTTGTCTCGCTGATGAACCAGTCCTTCACAGCTTTATCTTCATCTGATATAGCCAATCTGCACATACCAGTTTCCGTATGGTGATCTCCCCAGATACCTTTTGCACCAAAGGCAGCAGTTTTATGGATGGTATCTAATAACCTATTTGCTGTGATTTTCAATGTCTTTGAAGGCATCTCGAATTGGCTGCAGAGTTCAGATGGAAGAGAAAATCTGTCCACACTGCACAGGATATAGCTGATATATATAGTCCATCTACTCTATCTATTTCAATCCATTTTCGAGCCTATCATCAAAATCAATTTGGGTTAGCCGCTGATATCTGAACAGTGAACACCGAAAGTGCTTCAAACAATTAATTTAATTTCTTCACCGCGATTAACCTTTTTAGGAAATATCGTATTAATTCGGCTTATCGATATATATATATGCAGTTCATGATCCGCAAATTAATGAAAAAGACCAACCGAAAAAAAATATATATAGCCATTACATCATGAGTAAATTTAATTATAATTTATCATTTATGATTTATATGCTCATGAATTACAGTAAACTTAAGTCTTACTCGGGAGTCAGTACTGAATAGTCAATACTTCTTACGAAACTAATTAATGGCTTGATGGTTTGGAAAACTCCTAGTGTCCCAAATATAATATTGAGGAATTATACTCATAGCCGGCACAAGTCAATATCTCAGAAATTAGTAACATTTCTACAAGTGTTTGCAACAGCATCAAAATGATGAATTCGATTAAAAATAACCCGCCTATTTATATCTATAATTCACTGTAAACAGAGATTGGCCTAATAATATACAAATAATTCTTCTCAGCTTTTTTATAAGAAACCCCAACGAAATAAAAACAAAATGCTCAAAACACTGAAATAATCAAATCTTGATTGATTTGATCATATGATTATAAACTTGTTACTTAATTATAAGTATCCAAAATTCTTGGTAAGTTTTCAACTTTTTCATTACCAACTATAACTTGATAAGTAGCTTCCAATAATGGGAATTCATCGACACAATTTTGACGAACTAATAATTCATGGACCTCTTTGGCGGTGATTATACCTTGAGCAGATTGACCATTAAGCAATTCCTTTTCCGCTTCTTCAGCAGTCTTACCGTGCTCAGACATCATTCTAGCAACACGGACGTTACGTCCACCAGAACAAGTTGTTATTAAATCAGCAACACCGGCTGATTCAATGGTGAAAGTATCAGTTTCACAGTCATCAAAGAATTTTTTACCAAATTTAATAGTTTCTTTTAATCCAGTTCTCATAACACCAGCTTTGGCATTGTCACCCCATCCTAAACCTTCAACGAAGCCAACAGCACAGGCAACAACGTTTTTCAAAGCACCAGCAACTGAAGCACCTGCAACATCCTTTATAACGGAAATATGGAAATATGGTCTGTGGAAGGCTTCTTTCAAGAGATATTCATCAAAATCTTTACCTTCACCTCTGAAATCAGCAGGGATTCTATAAGCGATATTAGATTCTGACCATCTTTGTCTAGCAACTTCACTGGCAATATTAGCACCACTCAAGACACCACAATATATACCTAAAGTTTCAGTGATTGATGTGGATAATAATTTACATCCTTCTGGAGTAACTTCTAACCCTTTCAAACAAGAGATTGCTCTGACATGTTTTGGAACCTTACCAACTAATTGTTGACAGACTCTTGGTAAAAACTGATGTGGAATATTGAAGATTAATAAATCGGCACCTTCAACAGTTTTAACGATATCTGGTTCAGCATGAATGTTTGAAGGCAATTTAACATCTGGTAAATAACGAACATTTTCGTGATCTTCATTAATGATTTCAGTTAATTTACGGCCATTAACTTCTTCTTGGAAAACCCACATATTAACTTGAGCTTCAAATAATTCTGGTTTTTCGGCAGTGTTTTCAGCGACAACTTTGGCGATGGTTGTACCCCAATTACCTGACCCTATGACAGCTAGATGATTGTTAGTAAAAATGAACCAAATGAAGCGCAAAAACAAATTGAGATTGAGATAATTGGGCGGCAAAGAAAGCAAGTAAAGATATACATACCAATTCTGAATGGTTTTTCAATAGTATAAGGAGCTGAAGTAGTACTTGACATGATTTTATTTTGCTTTAAATATGTGATATATTTGTTAATTAATTAACTTTATGATTGATTGTTTGAACTTGTAAAATAAATCAGGGAAATTGTCTCTATTTAAATGATTTTAAAATTCAGATTTTCTCAATCGAGTTTACCTTTTCTTTTACATAGATTCAAAAAAAGAAATCTCGATCCTATTCGGAGTTTGTTCCAACCAAGCCTTCACGTGATGCCGCCGAATGAATAATCCGAAACTGCAACCACAAATTGTAATGAGATCATTAAAACGTCACTGAATCTTGATTTTTCTTTCCAGTGAAAATGTTTCCTAATTTAAAATTTAAAATTTTAAAGCTTGCGAGATTAAACAGATTAATCAAAATTCAAACTTCAAACCTGATCGATCAGTGGTTGTGAAGCCACTTGGAGAGTAGAAATTTTCCCAATATATAATTACGTCGTACGTCGTACAGCTCGATCATCGCGGACTTATAAATTATATATTTTTTTTTTGACATGATTATAGTTATTAATTTTAAAATGCATGATGGTACAATACGTATTTCAAAATTATAGGTAATTTAATTATTATATATATTATAGTCTAATATAAATATATCCTAGCTAGTTTAAATTATATGTATGTACTATATATATGCTGATCAATAGAACATACTATATAATTATATACACTTATATAATGTATCAATAATTTCAAAAGCTTACTTTCTCCAAATTATATTCTGTTTTTGTTTTTTTCTGAAAGGAGATATAGAGCTGGTGATATATCTCGCCAGCTTGTGGCTCTAGTTTTGTAAAATTGTTATAAAAAAATCATTAATTAGCTGTAAATATTTAATAATTAGATTATCCTTTTAATAAACTCTTATATAGCTAGTTAATATAATTATTATTATTATCTTTCAATTCCATATTCAGAATTATATCTTTAATGATTTTGTGTAGCAGATAGCTTGATTCATAAATTTTCTTCTTTTTCTCCCTTTAATATATATATTATGCATTCAGATGCTCCTGAGTCTAGGTTGTTTATCGACTCCTTGGGAGAGGACTAAATCCAGGCCTGTATACATACCAAACCAGTTTCTCATTTGTGGCTTGCCTCTGCGTCATTGGGTGTTGACCATTTGAGTTATGTACTCCTGTAGATCGATCCATGGCCTTTTGTCTTTTTAGATCGAAATATGATGCTTGTTGTTGAACCTCTCTTGATTCACCAGCTCCTTGATCCACATGGAAAGCCTTTTCATAGAAGGATACACCTTCCATATCTTCAGCTTCTTCCATCATTGCTTCGCTCAACACCAGGATATCAATAGCGTTGAACCAATTGTCTTCATCTTCTTGATCTGTAATTCGTTGTTGTTTTGTCCCTGTACGCACAGGTGTCTCCATAGTGGACAATTCTGATTGGTTTACCAAGTTGGCTTCTGCTATATTTCTTTTTAGGATCTGTGCTCTCCAGTCTATCTGTCTCAGCTCTGATGACCCAAATATACCAGTTGGGCCAGATCTAATAGTTGGTGCTCTAGCTAATGGTGTTGATTGATTTGGACCGAGTACTTGACCCGCTGGTTGTATATTGGCACCCGTATATCTTGGAATAAATGTAGTGATTACCTAGTAAGTTATTTTGTACGGGTGTATTTGGTATTGGGTTAGCGGTTTGTGTTGGGTTGACGTTAGCATTAGTAGATAATTGAGAGGAACCCAAAGCCAGTTCTGGAGTATCTCCACCAGCCGTTTAACGTTGTGACGCAAGACGGTATTTTTGTCTTGTGAGCTAATTTCTCACTTCCTGTAGCATCTAGTGTATCTGAATATGAATCTGAGTCAATTATGATGGGATTTTCTGGTTCTTCCTTATCATCCTCAGATATGTCTTCTTTTTGACCTTCAGCTGTGTCATGTTGTTTTGGAACAATGCTCAAATTTGTTATATATCATAAAATATTAGTACTAGCTAGATCCTAGCAGGTCTCAGCTCCACCTTTACTACTTTAGCATATTCTTAATTGATTTTGCAACCGTCACCGGCATATTCTTCAACGTCATCAGTAAAAATGAACCGGTCGAGAGTCGAGAGTCGAGACTACTACTCTCGAGTCTCGACCTGCAGTACTTTTGAGAAATACAGCTACGTAGTAACAAATTGTGGAAATCATGGATCGGACTTATATAGATATAAACTACTAACTTTGTAAAGCTCCTTGAAAGTTACAACTTGTAGCAGATATCTGATAATAGGTCAGAAGTTCGAACAGATTTCGAGAATTTAAACTTTTGTCAACTTCAACAGCAAAAGAAAAGTATTCGGAAAAATTTAAGAGTGGGGGTTTCAACTTTCAACTTTCAGCTGTAAGCTGTGTTACCAAACAAGGTTGACTGCCCAATTAGGAAACAAGGCAAAAACATCTTTACAGGATTGGGGATAACATTGTGAATTAAGGTTATACTTCGATATTAATGATACCACAAATGGCCAGGCACATAATTGTCCAATCCAGTGGTATCCGATTGTTCTATAGATATAACATGTGATAGCAATGTTACCTGAAGATGAAATAGGGAAATATAGAATATAAGAGAAGGAATTTCCCTCATACCAAAAGAGATATTTAGATAGGATTATATACAGCTTACAGTTAAGTATTGGCAGAAATACATTTGATACTCATTCAACTTTCGCCGTATATAACTTGTGCGTTACCTCCCTATCGACCCAAGCGAGGCTAACACAGTGTAGGATTTTACCAAGAGTCAGTGGATTTTGGAATCGTATAGGATATAGGTTCTCTATATATACTATGGTAATTTTACGATGAGGAAATTTAATAAAGATAAACTTGTATTTCGATTATAATATTAGAGTCTTCTGTCTCCATAGACTTAATTAATTTATACATACTAGCTAGTTTCTAGATAACATTTGAAAACAGAAAAAATTTAAAGCTTATAAAGTCTAGAGGTTTTTAAGAACTTTTGGAGCTTTTGGTCAATCAGCCGATAGTAACTTATATGAATGAAAATCTAAAGAAAGATATATCCTAATTAGGAAACCTAGTCTTCTTATCGTCCCTTTTGGGAATTCGGGCCTTGTCACGAGCGATGACCAAAAGTTCAGAAACTCAAAGATTTCATCTGATTCGAATAGATAAGTGGAATAGTCCCAAGTTCCAACTCAATAGATCAATATATATTGTGAATATCTTGAGATTATACTAGTACAAAGAGACACCATAAGGACACGGTTACAGAGATGGATAGTTGTGGCCCCAGTAATGCATTACAGTCATTATCCAAACACTCACAAGCGGATAGATCATTGCAGAATGACATATCCAATGGTATTCAAAATAACTTGAGTAATCAGCAATTTAGATCAAATAACTTCCGTAGCTTAGATTCAGGTTTGAGCAATGATTTCAATCAGTTTCAAAACCCCCAGAATTTGAACCAGTTTACCAATCTTCATCAAAATATGAATATAAATCAAAATCAGCATCAGCATCAAAATCAGAACCAGAATTTTATGTCTAATGAAAATAATTGGGCTAATGATTTTTCCAATTTATCGTTGAATCAAGTTCAGCATCACGATCAAATAAACCAACAGCCAGTACTTTCATATAACTGGAATCAACAATTCATGCAACAGAGGCTAAACTCTCAAAGTATACAATCTAATTACAATACCCAAACCCCACAAATAAATAATTTTGCATCAGGATTTCTAAATATGAGAACCAACCTTTCTTCTCCAATGAACCTATTTAGTAAGAATCAGTTATCAGAACATCAGGAGTTACACAAATTTGAAAAAGAACAGGAATTATTCTCAAAAGAGTTCTCAGAGGTTGAAAATCAGTTACAATATCAAACTAATGTTTTCCAGAACCAACAAGTGGCAGAACAATTGCAATCACAAAGGATTTATACTAGCGATAGAGAAGATTTTGCCAATGCTGCAAAACAGGTTGTGAGTGCTATGGCTTCAGACTCAAACCCAGCTATATCAGAAGAAACAAACACAAAATTTGCGAACTCAAATTTTTTGAAACTAATGTCTCAAATATCAAAAAACCAAGTAGAATTAAATGAACAAGGAGATAAATTAATCAATGCAACTGATGGTGAGGATATAAGGAACTATTTGCCAGATCCATTAAAAGACTTAAAACAAGATCCAAGCGGATCGCAACCCCCTCGGTTGTTTAATGATAGCCATATCAATAGGTTAGGTGATCCGCTTGCTGGAATCAGGTCTGGTGAGTTGCCTGAAACTCCACTTGAAGCGGCAAGAATGGCTAATCTGGATGTGAACATGCATGATTGGGAAGAACATTATGATCAATAACGTGGTATATAAATTTATCGGTCATTATTCGTATTCTAGTTTTCTAAGGTTGTAGCTACATAATTTCATTGATTTATCTTAAAGTGAATTCTAAGTTTCTTATTAAACCGATCATTACTATGTGTTATACCAAAAATTTCTCAATATAAGCGGTAGTTTGAGGGTTAATATATGTTTTCAATTCAACAAATATATCCCCACCAGGAGCAGTTTCAACAAAATTCTCAGGTATTTTGAACCATCTTTCTTTTAATTTGTTTAAATTTCCAATTTCAAGGTCAATCTCTCTCATTAGTTCCTGGACTAATTCAGATTTCTTGATATCTAATTCCATATAATCGTTGTACGATATCTTATCAAAAACTTTTCTTTGAGAGTATGAGTTGAAAATCTTGTTTATTGCAATTGATCTTTTATCATAGTAGAGGCCTTTTGGGTTTTCATTTGTTGTGTGTCTGATTGGTATGTTCATGAATTCCAAGAATTTTCTTTTTGGTAAACACTTATCTAGTGATAAAAATTGCGTACAAAGTGGATCATCTGATGTTATAGCTTCACCTTTAGATCCTTGATGCACATACTTTGTTCCCTTTGAACGATCAATGGAGATTTCATACTTATTCTTTGTAGATTTAGCTTCTTCCTCATCTCCATCGCTTAAATCAAGCTCTATCTCATCTTCGTTTTCATTCACAGGCTCAGGCTCATCCAAATCGAGTTCTATACGATCTTTATTATCAGAAACCGGATCACAATCATCGATATCAAGTACTATTTCATCCTCGTTATTGAGTTTGGGTCTTTTGGAAGCATGAATTTCAGCTTCTTGTGGTACTATTTTCTTTTTCGTATGTGAAATAATTGTCGGAGATGTTTGAGAGGCTTCATGTACAACATTAGCTGTGAATCTGACATGTAAATGAGCACTAAACCAATATAAAGGTTTGAGCCTATGTAATAAGATCTCATGACACGGATTCCCCAATTCATTAGTCTCTATATCCGATTGCAAACCTCTTTTTTGCTTAATAAGTTTAGCGAGATTACCATATCTTTGAATAGAACGTGGCCAATCATGAGTAACCATAATATCTAACTTATTATCATCAATAACGTCGGCACCACTATTGTTCAAAAGGTACATTTTCATATAGTTGACAGCACGAATATGATAGACTGATCGTACGTCTGATGAATCATAAGGAATTGATTCAGTTTCCTTCTTCAAGAAATTGTGTTTATTCCAAATACCACTGAGACCACCTATCCTTACCCCTTTGTACCAAATGACCCCAAAATCTCCAAGATAATAAATGTTTGGAGCTACCCACCCACCGTATTTCAATTCTTTCAAGTAGTTTGAAGCCTCATGATTGCCTCCAACAAAAATAGTTAATATCGGAGCCACTAGTTCGCCTGTATAGTATTCATGGAAGTTTCCTAGTTTTTTATATTTATCTGGAACAGCCATACATTTTAAATCATCTTTATTTCTTAGTGCTTGGAAATCACCACATATTATCAAAAGTTCAGGGATATTTGGTTTGGATAAGATGGATTTATAGATATTGTCCAATTCCCCATGACAGCAGCCTTCAACAACGATTTTTAATACTTCTTCCATCTGTCTGCGAGTATATTTTATGTGCGTTTTCACTTTTCTTGTATTAGTTTAATATCGAATCTTTGATTTTCTGTCAAAATCGAATATTGAAAGAACGTCGTTTATCCGTGGATTTATCATTTTGCAACCAAGCTTGAAAAGTTATATGTATAAACTTCTCGTCATTTATTGAGCAATTGAGTAAGATTTTGAGAGGTCGATACTAGTAGAAATGGGTTAATTCCACTACATCGAAATATCTTAATAAAATAATTGTAATATTGTGACATAGGATACTGGAAGGGAGTGTAATACTAATTAGATAAGTTCAAACACTAAGATAATCTTCCACTAAACAACGTGCAGGTAAACAACTCATAAACATCCAAATGGTGCAGTCGTGCATTTAAAATTTGAACACTTGGTCTTTAGTATATCCTAATTGTGCTAAGGCACCTGTAATTTCACCTTGGTCAGTAGGAGAAACTTTGGTACCTGAAAGAGCTTTGTAGAATGGTGGGGGACCACAGACAAACACTTTTATATCACTGGAAGGTGCTGGCAAGTGAGATTTCAAGAAGTCAACAGTAATAAAACCAGTGTTACCTTTCCATTCGGAAGCTGGTGAATCAACAAAGTAATGGAGTCTGACTTGGTCAGGATACTTAGTAGCAATAGTATCAATTTCTTTCTTGATTAAAACATCTTCTGGAGAAACATTACCGTAGAATAAGGAAACTTTGGTCTTGTCAGATGGATTTCTAGTAATTTCATTCAACAATTGAAATAAAGGAGTGATACCTGTACCAGCACCGATCAAAGCGATTTCTTTGAATTGATTTGGTTCCCATTTCCATTTGAGAATTGGACCTTTGAAAGCTAAAGTATCATTTGGCTTTAAAGCGAAAAGATGGTTTGACATTTTACCATTTTCATATTGTTTGACTACAAGCTCAATTTCACCCTTACGATCAACTTCTGAAATTGGTGTGTATGGTCTAACGACATTCGAGCCCTTTGGAGTAACGAATTTAGTCAATAAACAGGAAGCGGTGACTAAACCTGAGACTTGGTCAGCAGCCGGTAAGGCGAAAACAAAATGCTTTGTGTTGTGAGAAACGTCCCAACTCTTGACCAATTTCAAGTCAATCCATTTGTCATCACCATTGAAAGCTTTGGAGCTTTCGTTTTCAGCTAAAGTAGACTTGTAAGACATGGCGATAAAAACAGCAGATCCGGCAGCAGCTAAAGGAAACCAGATTTTAGGAGAAGATAACTTTCTTGTAGCAGCGAGAAAAGACATTATTTATAAGTAAAAATTGGGTTCAGAGTCTCACCGGTTAGTGCCAATTGCGAAATATATTCCTTTTATACTCCATCAGGTCATTAGCCACAGCGGACAGAGCAAACATTTCATTGGAAGCGTGCGCTGCTCGAGGAAGGTCTGCTTACGTAACAATCAATTGGAAAGCAGCACAGAAAGCAACCGATGGATGGCTTATGGATGGCTCATGGAATATATATAAGAGGAGGAGGAAGTGCTCAATCTCAAATCACCTCAGAATACTCTGAGATAAGAATGCTGTTAACCAAGAAGTCCTCCAAGGAGTTAATCCATTTGACCAAGAACATCGTACAGCCTCTACTTCCGTCGTTCCACAAGGGTCAAGGTGAGTATACATATTTGTCCCCTTATCTTCACATCATGTATTAATTTTATTGCAAGCTGGAAGAATTGCTGTCGTTGGCGGTTGTGAAGAGTGAGTATCTTATATATAGAAAACATCAAATCTGGTGTATTTTAGCAGTTCAGTGTACTGATTACTGATTACCTCTAGTTATACAGGAGCTCCCTATTTCTCTGCCTCCTCCGCTGCTTTATTGGGGTGCGATTTGTCTCATGTTATTTGTGAGAAGACTGCCGCCACAGTTATAAAATCATATTCTCCTGATCTAATGGTGCATCCATATTTATTTGATAGCCAAAATCCAGACGTTAAGCATTTGATACCCAAATCAACAAAGTCTTCAGTATCGTCGCCAAACGACTTGATCATCAATGAGAAGAGTGACCATGACTTGAAAATTGCTGAGTTCATTGACAATAACGTTATGCCAAAAGTCAACTCTATATTGAGTAGAATTCATGTTGTTGTAGCCGGTCCAGGTTTTGGAAGGGACGAATTAATGTTGAAATCATTAACTAGAATTATTGAAGAGGTTAAAGTTCAAAAAATCCCAATCATATTGGATGCTGATGCGTTATTCTTAATTTCATTGAAACCAGAAATTATAAAGAATTATCAATACGCTATCATAACTCCAAACGTGGTTGAATTTGAGAGAATAGCAACGAAATTAAACATTGAAGTCAAAGATGATTCAGAAGAAGAATTGATAAAATCAACCATAGAAATGTCCAAAAAATTAGGTGGGCTCACAGTGCTTCGCAAAGGAAAGAGAGATTTAATGGTAAAATGGGAAAATTATTTATTCTGTGATATTGATGGCTCTCTGAAGCGTGTGGGTGGCCAAGGCGATACATTGACAGGTACAATTGCAACTTTATTGGCATGGCTGAATAATTATCAAAAAGAATTATGGGATATCAACACCCCTAAATTATCTACTGATGAAACCACTTTGTTAGCATGTTTTGGTGGGTCCGCTGTTACCAGAACAGCTGGTAAAAAAGCTTTTGCTAAATATGGTAGAGCTATGCAAACTTCAGATGTTCATAAGTTTCTAGGTGAAGCTTATAATGAACTCTTTGAATCATCTACGCATTTGTGATAAAGATTAAGAAAATAACGATTATTGAATGAAAGTATTTAAGGCATTGCGGTATATGATCTTATATAATTATTGTAGAGACTCAACTCTCTCGATTGATAGAATTCATACGTACGCATAGCGTATATCATAGATACTTTTGATTGAAATATATAAAAAAGCAAAAAAAGCACAAAAAGCCAATAAAAGAACGAAAGCTAATATACAAACGTTAAACATGATGTAATGATTATCCTTTAAGTAAAGATAAAATAAAACAAGAAACCAAATCCTATATCAAGTTAACATAATTTGCTGGGAATATGCCTTGTTTACCATTATTTTTACCGGTCCACCAATCATCTGTTGAATTTGATTTCTCTACGATTTCAATAACATCACCTTTGCGAAATGCCAAATCACCAGATTGTTCACCATCAAATGAGAATAAAGCAATAGCTCTAGAAGCGGCACTCTTGGAACCATTGAATGTAGGTTTTTCGCTTCTTGGTCTTGACGGAGCTTTTGAGCCAATGTGTGTTGAATTCATACGAGAACTTAATCCATCAACATCACTTGTTCTTCTGTCCGGACGATCATAAACATCATCTTCCCATGATGTATTTCTTGTAGAACTTCTTCCATGGGTAAGTCGTGAGGCACGAGAGGAAACTCTTGTTCTATTGAAATTATCATTGTCATCATCAGAATACTCTTCGTCGGAAACAGCACCATGACGGTTTGATCTGCTAAAACTACCAGCTGTATTTCTTCTTGGTCTAGAAGTAAAAGATGAACTATCACTTGAAAATGTGGATGGGATATCATCATATTCATAATCATCATCACCAAAGTCTCTTCTAGAAAATGCTCTTGATTCTAATATTCTTAATAAAGGATCACAAGCTGGAGGAGGATCCACTTGACCATCCAAAATTTGCCTAGCTTTACAAGTAGGACCATAGAATTTTCTGTTTGCTTCTCTTCTTTCCACGATGGCAGAACCTTCTAAGGAAACACCAGCAAATAAACCTTTAGTTTTAGAATAAGCAAACACTGCACTTGCAGATTTTAAAGAAGCAGTACCAGCAGCTTCAGCGTTTCTACCTAGAGGACCAGCAGCGACAGATATGTTACCACCTAAAGTGATTGAACCAAATTGAGCAAACGAATCAACGGCAGCTTTTGAATTTAAAATGAAAACAAAATCAGTTATTTCAGCACCAATTTGACCACCAACACCAGCACCAGCTGTAACAATTGCACTGGGAGCAGACCAATTTCCATCGGGAAGCCTAGCAACAATAACACCCGAACCAGCTCTACCGGAGAATAAAAAACCAGCTTTTAAAACAGTTATGATTGCTAAACCTTTGGCATTCCTCAAAATATCTGGTGGAATAATTTCACCTGGTCCAAGAGCTTGATTAGGTTTGATAAATGACGAAAGGATTTTTGCCGCTTTGCTAAAAGAGTTAGTAAGTGAACTAGATCATACAACAAGAGCCCAATCCTCATTCCACAAACTTTCTGAATACAGGTGAATAGTAATTCAAGTAGTTCAACTCTTGGAATTTAGGGATAGACTGCGAGAGTAAAACGGGTACATACCGACATTCACTCTTTAAACTTCTAGGAATTGGATTATTGAGACCCATATTTGTAAATTAGATAAGAGAAGATGTATGATTGCAAATAAGTTGTGATTTGAGTGTGAGTACTATCCTAGAGAACATAAATTGTTGTGCTGAATCCGTAATATGAATTTCTAAAGCCTCCAGCCGCCAGAATGCCTCACCGCGATGACCCTCCCTCAACTTTCAACCTTCCCAGATCTCATCGCAGTTACTAAATCCAGTTAATTGCCAACGGGTTTTCCGGGCTGACCCGCAGCCGAATAGGCCAAGTGACAAGTCGTGGTCAATGACTTATACTCAATGTGAACAGTATATGTCTGATGTAGAAATCGGTCACGGATGAATCTGAATTCACAAGCTACTGCCTAAAACCAATTATTGACATATAAAACTGAATGTCTCAACCTAATCTAGATCCTTCGGAAGTTGCAACTCTCTCGGAATTGCGTGTGTAAACCAACATTTGACAACGGAAAACAAAAAAAAATTGGGGGCGAGCTGGGAATTGAACCCAGGGCCACCCGCACATTTGTAATCTCCTAAAAGAAGCCCAAAGCGGGTATCATACCACTAGACCACACGCCCGAATTTTTTTATATTTCGGAAATGTTTTTCCACACTTTTTGCGCCGCGCTCTTATTGACACGTAAAAATAACAGACACTTATCTCTACCATAGCTGTTATAGTACTACCAACCACATTCCTCATATAAAAACAAAAACAATGGAGACCTTGAATAAATCAGCAGATAAAACTTCAGACTTTTAGGTAATAAAATAAAGGAAAATGGAAAATCAATATGTATTATGATGAATATATCTGTTCTACATGAGTCTACTGCGTGTACTTAATTTATAAGCAATATTATATGTTGGACTTTCTCTTCTGGGGCATCCCTGATGTATAAGTTAATACAGCTTAAATGGGTAAGACTCAAGATTTTCTTCGATAATATTGTGAATATGGTCGAAACCCAGATAATATATATGAATACATTTTGTTTGTAGCGAAATCAAATAAATAAAAAGTAGCGTGGCTTAATTAATGAAATACAGGGTCAATTATAATAAGATCCAGTACACCATATTAAATCACACATTTGCTAGAGCCTAGCTATATTCACAATAATATATAAACTAATCTAATTTGTAATTACTTTACATTTGATAATATCATGATCTTGCGGTAAACCAGCAGCAAAATCTTGAATGTATAATACACCTTTCCTATCAACAGCATACAATCTATGACCATCGTCAGAGAACTTCAACGAAGCACTTTCTCTCATTCTATAAGCATTGGCTACTTCAGCAACCATAACAACCCTTTTGTTTTCATGATCCATTCCTGGTGCAGAGACTATATAGATCATACCATTTCTATCCAAAAACGCAACAGAATCACCCCTTGGTGATACAGCAGCTTTATGGATGGTAGATCCAACTTCATCAACTCTCATCAACATAACGGGCTGGGCAATCTCTTGTACACCATCAATAGAATCAATTCTTGTCTTGATGATAATGGGAGGTGCATTGAATGCAACAGAAGATATAGCCATTAACTTATTATTTGGGAAGAACTGAATATCTGTAATACCTTCACTTTCCAATGAAGTATCCAACGATCTTAGTGACTTCATCACGAGTCGAGGTTCAGTCCGGTTCTTCACACTAATCACCATGAATCTGGACTCCAAAGCTGTAGAACACGATAAATACTGCGAATCAATGGAGAAATTGAGTGTATTTATTGGATCTTTATAAGGCAATGTAATGGTGACAGGTTCCACTTTCACGCTTTGATCTTCTTGCGGTATGAGTTGATGTAAGACGATCAATGTTTGTTCCGCCCCAGAAACTCTATCTTTACCAGTGATACCACATGCTATGAAACTTTCGTTATGGGATATATCAATGCACCTTATGGGGAAATTGGAGTAATAGGTATATATCGGTATCCCCCCTCTTTCAATATCAAAAACTCTCAACATCCCTTTAGTACCCGCTATAACTAGGTATCTTTTTGATAATGAACAGTACAAGTGTTCCCATGTTGACTTTCTTTTCTGTTCTTCCTTACTTGTATTAATATCAAGGGACTCATCAGCTTTGGCCATTACTTCAAAATTTATACCATATTCACCTGTTGATTTCCCACAACATTTTAGTATTGGAGGTGTTTTTGGATCAGCTGGTAAATGATAAAGTTCCCATTTCTTCTCGCCAAGTAAGACAAACTTCTTCAAATCTGTAGAAATAGCTGTTCCAATGAAGAGTTTAGTTCTAGGTTTGAAAAACTTAGGATGTGTGTTGTATTGATATTGTTTCCTATACATTGGGAAACATTTAACAAAGTTATACTCTCTATTTTCATCATTGGGAGACAACACTACGTCATTCAATTGCTTAGTTAAATTTGATTTCGATACTGAGCTCCGCACAGATATAGGAATGGACTTGTTGGAGTTGAAAGATATCGTTGTGTTTGTCTTGGTGAGGAAATTGGATTTGTTAGGAGGTGTGAACGTGGTGGAATCACCCATTGTTGCAATCCAGTCTTCGACATTACTGGGGGACACGCTACTGATGTTTTGATTGACAGAACTGCTGTAGCTGGATGATATAGCATTATTTTCTTCATCATCTTTAGCCATTTGATAAAATAGATTCAAAAAACCAAGTTTGTTTTGATTGCTTGATGGTGCAGATGACGATTGATTCGTTATGGATTGTATTCTTTTCGTTGTTGACCTTCTTCTTGATCTTGAAGATTGATATTGGTGTTGTAATTTATCCCTTGTACTGATAACCAAATCATTCCTCTTAAGTTCTTCAGTGATCTGGTATAGTTCTCTTAGAGGATTCACAGCCGCCAATATTTTAGTATTGATGTTTAGACATATGGGACAAGTGAAAAGTCCGTCTTTATCAGCAACACTGATTGCTAGACTCTCTGATATCAAACATCCGCAGCTTAGCACAGAACAATCTGGTATTATATCACTGATAACAGTTGAGACTGTGTTCTGAAATTCAATTCGAGCTGGAAGCTTGAGTAGACTTTCCAAGCGGTTTGCTTGTTTATCCATAATACATGAATTATCGCTATAAAACCTGAGCCCTAAGCGTCCTGATCAGCACACTGTAAGGATAGCACAGTAGGTAAAGTTGATGGAATCGTCAACTGAATTCAAGAGTTAAACCTGGTTTGAAGCCAGGCAGATACGTAAAATAAAATCGAATCTCAGCAAAAAGTTCTTGAAAAAGAACCAAAACTTGACCACATTTTCTGACAATCATAGTCAGAGAACAGAGAAGAGAATAATTGAAACAAACCACTGAAGTACGAGCCAGCAACTTAGACTAAGGAGAAAAGAAAAAATGACCGAGTTTATAGATTATGAAGTTGAATTGTTGCTACAGAATAGCACCAAAATTACAGGAACAATCACAAGTGTTTTCGATAAGACATTAACGTTAAGTGATACTAAATTTTTAGATTCAGGTAAGTTCTTACAAACTTTCCAGATCCAAGGCTCTGAAATATCAGATTTGAAGGTTCTTTCATTGCCGCAAGATCTATCCAAAAGTAAAATTAAAAAACCCAAATCAAAAAGGGAAACCACCAAGAATGTTCATCCACAGCAAATCGCAGAACCATCACCATCACCTGCGTTACAATCGTCAGCTCCACAATTCTTGGATGATGCTATTATCTTTGCATCAGCTTCAACGAACACTCAAGATGAAGACCACAGAAAACCGCTAATTAAAGAAAATTTCCAAGACACGTCTGGTTTAATTCCTAATAGATCGAATACTAATACTCCAAAATTGAGAAAACCAGTAAAGGTTTCATCTGGTAAAAGAGTCTACTCGGCTGATCCTGATTGGGATACCAATGATATTGCTCAGATTAAAGAATCTACCGATTTTGATTTCGAAAGTAATTTAGCATTATTCGATAAACATTCAGTTTTTGAAGAATTGAAGGCCAGTGATAGTGTTGATCCTTCTAATAGATTAGTAGGCCACAACAAGTTAGACTCGCCTGCTAAAACCAAATACAATAATGACGAAATGGTACTAGAATTAACAAAAGATGCATGGGATAATATTGATGATGATGGCCATATCAACACGCCAAGATCCAAAAATAAAAATACAAAGAAAACTCAAGGAAAGGAAATACTTACACAGCTTGATCTTAGAAAATTATCTCAAACTGGTATGAGTCCTTTGGGTTTGAATTTCCAATTCACTTCCAATAAAGAACCTATTCCTTTATGTTCACCAGTTAATTTACTCGAGATTGAAAGATCATGTCAAGAAACTTATGGTTTAACATCAGCAATTTTATCGGAAAATGCGTCAAGAGGAATCTCACATTTAGTTATTCAAGTTTTAGGTGGCTCATCAAGAATTGCAACCAGGAATCACAATACACCACCTCTAGTATTATTATTAGCAGGAAATAACAGAGCAGGTTCAAGAGCTTTAGCTACAGGTAGACAATTGAGCAATCATGGAGTTAGAGTGATGTGTTTCATATTGTGTGAAAATGATGAGGAGTTAGATGAGCAAGTGAAATTTCAATCCAAGTTATTCAAAAATTGTGGTGGTAAAGTTGTTAAGTCAATTGAGACTTTACAATCATCTTTGAAGTCTTTGGACTCTCCTGTGGAATTAATCGTCGATGCATTACAAGGTTATGATTGTAACTTGTATGATTTATGGGGTGAAGACTTAAACACAGCTAAAAAATTGGTGAATTGGTGTAATAATCAAAGAACTGGTATCATGTCCTTAGATATCCCATCCGGAGTTGATAGTGGATCTGGTCAGGTTCATGATTTTGAGTTGAAGTTAAATACTAAATGGGTTGTTTCTATGGGTTTACCATTGAATGGATTGGCCCATGCATATAATATGGGATTTTTAACTCGTGATGAGTCTATCCACTATCTTGTTGATATTGGTATCCCAACTAGAGTTTTCACCAAGGGACCATTAAGAAAATTCAATAGATCATGGTTTAATGCTGATTGGATATCAACTTTGGATGTGCAAGAAGTATAATCTTAAATACATTTGCAACTGTACAATATGTATAATATACAATAATTTTTACCGAAAATTTGAAGCAAAATGACTTAAATTATCAAGCTCTGTAGATTCTAGTATTGCTAATAAAGTACATCGAGGATACATGTATAATTTGCTGTAATTGATCAATTATATCATGGTTAATTTTAGTTTCTTTAAATCAGTACGTAGGATTTCCTAATTCCATTCAATATATACATGAAATAACTCTCGCTGGGAACTTTATATAAGATTGAATCTTATAAGTTATCGCGATTCGCAGTTTGGGGGCAGGATGATATTATAAGTTAGGTTATATAAACTATAGCATATATATGATATAAGCTGATTTCAGGTGGTGATCTTCACCTTGGATTCCTGGACTTTGGTTTCCTGGTCCAGCGAAAGCAGCAGTGGTTTGAGCGTTGGTCTTCCAGGCCGCACACTTTGGGAACGGTAAACCAACTTGCACCGCGTTTTCGAGGGTACGTTCCCGATTAGGACGGCCGGGCCACCCCAATTCAGATTTTGATAAACAGAACAATTTTGAAATGAGAAGAGAGAAAGCTGAAACAAAAAGGCTCACTAAACGAAGGCGACATACAAAAAAATATATTGAAGCATCTTTGCCATCTAATATCACGGTTTTAGTCCATAGAGTATATCTCATTTATATCCATTGAATCACTCATAATTGAATTGAGAGATATCCACAAGTCAAGCCGTATCTCAGTTATCCTTAGTATTTATTGATAGATTGATAACCAGAAAACAGAAAGTCTTACATTTGAAATCTCCATCAATCATCTATTATCTCTATCTATCTATCCGTATTCATTCATCAAATAGTTTGACTTTCAAAGAATCATAATGGGTGTTTGTTGCAGTTGCTTATCAGGTAAGTATTCTTAGATTGCGTTTTCCATTTAACCAGACGCCTTCTATAATTAGAAGCTATCAATTACTAACAATCAACAGGACATGGTGGTGATGGTTCATACCCACCTCTATTAGCAGAGAATGAAAGAGAAGCTATCTCAGCTTTATTACAGTACCTCGAAAATGTATGTATTATTTCTCCACGAATTTTATCGATTTAAATACTAATTACCCCATATAGCGTACAGATGTTGATTTTTTCAGCAATGGTCCATTGAGGGCATTATCCACATTAGTTTACTCTGATAATATTGACTTGCAGAGAAGTGCGGCATTAGCTTTTGCTGAGATAACAGAAAAAGATGTCAGAGCTGTTAACAGAGAAGTATTAGAACCAATTTTAATATTACTACAAAGTTCTGACCCAGAGGTTCAAAGAGCAGCATGTGCTGCTTTGGGTAACTTGGCTGTTAATAATGACAATAAAATATTAATTGTTGAGATGGGTGGATTAGAACCCTTGATTCGCCAGATGATGTCCTCCAACATTGAAGTTCAATGCAATGCTGTTGGTTGTATAACCAATTTAGCTACCCAAGATGATAACAAAGCTAAAATTGCAAGGTCTGGTGCTTTAATACCTTTAACAAAGCTTGCCAAATCCAAAGACTTGAGAGTTCAAAGAAATGCTACTGGTGCTTTATTAAACATGACACATTCAGGTGAAAACAGACAAGAATTAGTCAATGCTGGTGCAGTTCCAGTCTTGGTTGCATTATTATCAAGTGACGATGCTGATGTTCAATATTACTGTACTACAGCTTTATCAAATATAGCGGTTGACGAAACCAATCGTAAAAAGTTGTCTTCTACTGAACCAAGATTGATTACACAATTAGTCCAGTTGATGGACTCCCCCTCACCTAGGGTTCAGTGTCAAGCTACTTTAGCCTTAAGGAATCTTGCTTCTGATGCTGGTTATCAATTAGAAATCGTTAGGGCTGGGGGGTTACCTCATTTGGTTAACTTATTAGCCTCTACCCATCAACCATTAATATTAGCAGCAGTCGCTTGTATTAGAAATATCTCAATACATCCTTTAAATGAAGCTTTGATTATCGATGCAGGTTTTTTGAGACCTTTAGTTTCATTATTGGATTATAATGATTCAGAGGAAATACAATGTCATTCGGTTTCAACCTTGAGAAATTTAGCCGCTAGTTCAGAAAGAAACAGATTAGCATTATTAGATGCCGGTGCTGTTGTAAAATGTAAAGAATTGGTTTTGAGTTCACCAATTTCTGTCCAAAGTGAAATCAGTGCATGTTTTGCTATTTTAGCTTTAGCTGATGATCTAAAAGCAAAATTATTAGAGATTGGAATTATTGACGTTTTAGTTCCGTTAACTTTTTCATCAAATGGTGAAGTTTGTGGTAATTCTGCAGCTGCATTAGCAAACTTATGTTCTAGAATAAATGACTATAAAGTTATATTGAAAAATTGGTCAACTCCTGATAATGGTATTAATGGATTTTTGATCCGATTTTTAAATTCAAAAAGTCCAACTTTTGAACATATTGCTTTATGGACAATTTTACAATTATTAGAATCGAATGACTTAGAAATCAATAACTTGATCAAACAAAATGAAAATATCTTATTAGGAATCAAAAATATATCAACTAGTCAAGGTGATATAGGTGAATTAAGTAATGGTGACAACAATGAACAATTTGAAGACCCGAAAGTTGAATTATACAATTTAACACAACAAATAATTCAAATTTTAGGTTAATATTTTTTAATTCAATAAGAAATAAAAGGATACGCTACACATTTACACCATCCATTTTTATTGTATTTACTAATTGTTATCATTATTATTTTATTTTAGGGGACCGGCTTTGTTGATTTTTTTGTTATTTTTTTATGAGACCAAAAACTGTTGTTTTGATTTAATTTTAATGCATAAATATTCTTAAATATTTATTGCGCTCTATTTAGATGTTTTTTTGCCTTAGTTATACGAAGTAGCTGATTTCAATTTTGCATTATCTTTATTTTTATTGTTTGTAGTACTTAATGTGCACTCTAATATAGAGTATTATACATGAGATATTGATCATCGAACTTCATTAATTTTGGTCTTCACCCATTATACGCTGTAATTTGTAACTTGTAAATAATATTTCAGCGTGTGCGCCAATGTAGATAAAGTATTTATTATTTTGCTAATTTTCGAACTTAGAGAAATATTGGTATATCAAGTTATCGAGGTCAAATATACGACAACGATCTCGTTCTCCCTAGTATCTAATTCTACAATCAAATGAATAAATAAATATAGCGTCCATAAACATAAATCATCAAAGAAAGAACACCAGACCAAAAGACGTTTCATAGCTTATCATCAAATAAAAGAAGAATCCCACCGAAATTCAGCAGATGATATAGCTTTACCAACAAGATAAAATAGCTTATTGCTTGCCAGATGGAGGAGTATAGTAGCCATTACCATTTGGAGCATCGTAATAAGTACTGCCGTTTGTATTGCTGTAATAGTAACTACTGTCACTGTTCGAGTAGTGATAACCGCTTCCGGAAGGATATGAGCGACTGTCATAGTTGTTACCTTGACTGTTGGTACCTCTGCTTGTAACGTCGTAGTTTTCTTTGCCCATTTTTTGAATTGATGTGGAGTTTAAAGTGAATTGAATTATAACCAAAGCCTTTAACAAAAAAGAACTAGTTTTGAAGTTGAGTGGGAAATCAAGAGTCTATTTCCAGGTGACAATAATCTAGAACGGATCAATATTTGGCCAATCAGAAGAATCCAAAAGAAGAAATACACCGAAAGGAACCAAACACTAGAAAGTACGTGTTGGAATGATGGAGATCTTCTTCTTTAAAAACTTCATTTCTTACTCTTGATAGAACTTCGGGTATTAGGATATGTTCTTCGAAAATGTCTTTTATTATAACATTTTTTTACTGTTAATTCCTTCCATGCCTTCCAGTAGTAATTCCATCTAATGTTATACCATTTCTTTGTTAGATGATGATGATCTATTGACGGATATCTATATCCTTCATCTTTGAATAATGTTTCATTCTTTTGGAAAAGTACCTGGTTTGTATCAATAGATGATAGTAATGCTTTATGCCCATAGATTGAATCTCGGTTTCTATCTACCACGTGTCTTGCCCTATAATAATCAATCTTCCGATGTATTTGATCATCTATTTTCATTTTTATTGGTTCGAGGTAATCTTTGTTCCTATCATTTTTCTTTATATCAAAGTTCCATTTGGCTCTATTTCCTAGTACCAGTAAATTTAGATCATGTTGTCCATAACCACCATTGATTACCAATTCGGTCAATCTATTGTGACCTATATTTTGATCTGACGGAGTTATTATATTTCTAACAGCTTTCTCAATCTCTTTAATTTGACTTTTCATTAACGGCCAAAAAGTATCAAAATACAACACGGTAGAGTAAAAATACTGATTGATGAAGATGCACCTTTGATCTAAAGGTAGATCCATTATGAAGTATGTTCTTAATTTCCGTATTCTATTTTCTATGAAGGTTTTGAAATTTGTTTTGACAACATCTATACCCAAGTATTTGAATCCCTTGTTTAGATCTTTCCCTGTCATCCCGTTGATAGACATATTATCTTCATTAAATCTAGGAAAGAAGTTATTGGATTTATCATAGTTTACCTTAAAACCTGTACCTTTCTCGAAATCTTTCAATATTTGGTATACCAATGTTTGTTCTTCTTTATTCGCTATCCCAATAACGACATCGTCAGCGTAGAATGCTGTTTTGAATCGGACATCCGAAACCGCTGAATTGAACTGGAGGCCAGTAAGTTTAGCTTTTAACGATCTATTCAATAGTTCTAACGCTATAAGAAATAAGGTAGGACTAATTGGTAAACCTTGCGGTATCCCAGATTTAATCTCAAATTCTTGACCTAATTCCTCATTAATTGATACAATACCGATTTTGTTTTTAATCAAACTATTAATCGCGTTTCTAACTCTGGGACCAAAGTTGGCATTAACAAGTATTTCATCTAAGTATTCATGATTAACGTTATCAAACGCTTTGGCAAAATCAATATCTCATGAATTTCTTATCAAATAGCATTTTATGAGTTATTGCCATTATTCTTTCAACGTTTTCATACCCCATCCTCCCAGGTACAAATCCAACCTGATGTTGATCAATCAATTCCGGTAGTAATTTCACAATCCTATTATTAATGACAATTGATATGATTCTTGTTATCGTTGATGTTAGTGATAAAGGTCTGTAGTTGTTCAATAGCTCTTTATTACCACCTTTGAATAAATATTCGAAATTGACTTTGTTGCATATTTCAGGTAACACGTTCAGATTTTTTTAGCTATGACCTCTTGTTTCAAATCTTTTAAGCTTTAATTTACTTATCTTTTGGACTCTTCATGAATCATGACCATGTAAATATATGTTGCTTAAACATGCTCCTGCCCTGAATGCTGATAAGAATGAATGAATTATGAAACCAAGACAGCTATCAGCTAATTTTAATTCGGAAACAATTGATTGAGATCGTGTTGTCTCAATATAAGATGATCATATATTAGCCAGTGTGAATTCCACGAAATATTGTGATTAAATTATGAGTATGTTGATTAGCTAACCGCCCAGGTTCTTGAATAGCAGAAAATGGTTCAAAATATTAAGATTCTATTGAAATATTTATATATGAGCGGCTACTTAGTACTTACAACCTTTCCCCCGGATAGGGTAGTAAGCGCGAGAATTTCCTAAAACAGCGTTAGGCGCTCTTGATATTCAGTTTGCACCTAAATAATTTGGCTATCAAATCTTCAGGAACTTGGGAACTGATTTAATTATAAATTTCTCCTTCATGTTGAGCTCAAACAGATCTGAACATCGGTACAAAGGGTCAGCACACCAATAAAATCTCAGCAGATGTTTTCAACGTTTGATGTCACGACACTGTACTTCAAGTCAGTGGAATCCAAAACTTTAAACTATACAAGCTCAAGAACAGATGAAAATTATGGAAAGAAATTGGTATTTGTTGGTTTGACCCCTAGATCAAGATTTGGGTGTTTGGTATGTCGCAAGAAGAAGTAAGTGGTCTTTTATTTTGTAGTCGCTTCGGCTGATTGATAGAAAGATTCATATGACGTATAACTAACTAATAATTAGGAAAAGATGTGATGAAATCAAGCCAATGTGCGGTCTTTGCAGCAAGACCAATCAAGAATGTATATGGAAAGCTCCAGGGACTGAAAGGAGAAATAGGAAAAGAAAACTGGACGATGACGATTTAGAGAACCAAGGTGAAACTGACCAGAGTTCAATGCATCGCAACACGACCATCACATTTCAAGATGAAGACATATTCAGATCAGAAAGTCAGAATTCTTCAATATCCACTTCAAGCTCAGATGAGGCAACTAACCCAAGATCACCCTCATTCAGTGATTCGGATCTTTTCAATGGTGAATTTAGTTATCTTGACACTGTTTTGAATAAGGATGAGGAAAGCCAGCAGGACGAAACCAATCACTTGAACAGAGATAACGAGAACAATGTAACAGAGCTAGACAACCATCAAAGCATACTATTGAATACAAATTTTGATTCAGTCTCTGCTAGTCCCATATTCAATATCTACAATAGCTTTTTACAAGATATGATATCCCCAAAATCGTTTAAAAATATTGAACAATATATGGAATCTAGAGCACCAACACCAATAAATGAGTTGAACTTATTGCCATTGGATGAATCGCAGCAGGTTGAAAACCTTCAGGATAGAAATGGATTAATCGATGAGAAAAAACTAATCAAATTGAATAATTCAATCATTACAAATCCAAGTATGTTCAATAGTAAAATCACTAAAAATGAATATGGTAAATTATTTTTTGAATTTTACAGATTTTCAGTTGTCCATACCATTTCAATAGTTCCTGAAAATTTGAACTACTACATCAATTTCTTCCTTCCTGTTGCTCAAGCTAATGAGTGTGTCTTGAGTTGCTTAACTACATGGGGAGGGTTAGCACTTTACGGTAAGGATAACCATATTGTTCAAGAGCATATAGCACAGAGTTTAGATTTAGTTCATAAACAAGAATTGAAATCATCAAGTCATCAAGAATACGTTGTATTATTAGTATGTTATATAATATTGATGAGTGCAAATATTTATAGTGGAGATGTTAGTATGGATTGGTTTCAATTTTTCATGAAATGTCACAACATCTTAAAGAACAACATTGGTATAAAGAATTTCAAAAATAGTAATGAAAAATGGTTAGTTATAAATTTCATTTATCATGATCTCTTAACATCACATCATCACGAATATGGGACTTTTTTAACCCATGATGAGTTGAATGAATTTTATCAAAATGGTAATACCAAATTGATTTCTGATTCAGCAAATCAGGATAATGTGAGGATAGAGCCATTGCAAGGTTTGTTGATGCCTATATATTCAATTATTAGTGAGATTATAAAGAAGTCTGTTGAGTTAAAAACGGATTATTTGAAATTAGATTTAGACATTGAAAATATTCAAGAGAACATAAACTACTATGAAAAGTTTGACTCAGCTTTTGAAAGTCTTGATAATAAGATTAATGAAGTTCAACCAAATAAAGATGGTATGAATGTATTATCACAAGAAAATTTAGAAGTTCAGTTAAGATTGTTTGAGTTATTAAGAATAGTTACAAAACTTTATATTAGACAAATCTTGAAAAAATACTCACCAAACATTCATGAAATGCAATACCTTGTTTTGAAATCCTTGAATCTTTTAAAGGACCTAATCACATCAGAAGTCAAAAGTACATTGTGTTTCCCATTACTAATCGTCGGTATAAACTGTTCTGATTCAAAATCTAGGAATTTATTAGAATCATATTTTGATTGTTTACAGAACATTTATCACGTTAAAAATATTGAGAAATGTTTGGTGGTTATCACTGAGGTATGGAAAATGAATATTGATGGTGATAGATGGGTTGATTGGTTTAAAGTTACCAAAGATTTGAATTGGTTTTTGAATCTCGCATAGATTAGATATTTCTGAATGAAAAACCATAGTTGAGGACTAAGAATGAAGTTGATAAATTCTCAGTATTCAAAAGACTGAATAAACCAACGTTGTTTTGATGAAAATCAGACAAGATTTTTGACCGCTTGGGAATCTTTTTTTACTTTCCAGAATAGCAGAGCTCTACATTGGCTCAGATATGAGTATAAATCTATGTTGACTTGTTTTCTTGAACCATTGAAATCATATTCAACAACTTCAATTCATTAAACATGTCATGGAAATTGTATCCTGAAGTATTCATTTCAAAATCATTAGATCGTTGTTAACGTATAATATTTATTTTACAATCTAGCTATATATAATAAGAATTCGGGCTTAATTCAAATGCGGACACCTAGTGATCATATATAAAACAAGAAATAATATATCATTTATGATGCAAACATATTACATAATTAGCGCTTTAGAGGCTATAGCTCATATCGGCATCAAAATCAATAGCTTATATACTGATCAGTATCTATATATATTAATGTATAACTAGCTAATTATATATATGAAACATCCAGCTGTAGAAGAAATACATGAGGAAGTACACTTATAATAATATGTGACGACGTACGTATTCAGCAAACTTCGACAGAAACATTAATTTGATATCTCTAAAAATAGGGCCATGATAAGGCTAGAGGCAGAGCTATACGAATGTAATAGAATCATATCATTTAGGATTTGGGGATCCAGGATTCAGATTCAACATGGCCTTTGCGACAGATAATTTATAGGATGGAACCAAATCAAACTCCGTCACGAGCGCTGGGGAATTGGTTGCAACTTGCAAATAGTAGGGCTTCAAATGCTTTCGCCTTGCTACTCATAGATGGCTTATATAAATTATAACTTATGATTCATGATGGATATTATTCATTTGCAATACGTTTGACAGCAGCCGATAGAGATACATTCGGGGTCTGTTCTGTGGTCTGATCTGTTTTCTTCCTGGATTTTGATCACTTTTCAACGAGTAGCCTCGTTCCCAGTTTGAGAAACGAGCCAAACGAGCTAAACGATTTTACGACCGTGTCGCTCTCTTGCAAAGTTGGAGCGGGTAATATCATACGATCCGATTGATTAATTCTAAATCACCATTTTTATGTGATTAAATCTGATTTTCAAATTATATTTAAACGTCACATTTTCCCGTAGGACCTGTTTATAGAATTAGATAGAAATAGGCCATTGATTTCAGCATGTCAAGGTATGTATATTTCCCAAAAGAAGTTTGTCTTCCCAGTTCACCAATAAAGCTTTTATTCGAAAATTCTAATTGCTTGTTGGCGGGACCAAAATAAAATAAATTGAATACTAACAACTCGTTCAGCGTCTATAACACATCAGGTTTTCAACCTATTTCAACTTTCAGTGACGCCTACCAAAATTTCCAAAATGTTCATGGCTTGAATCCAATAGAAAAAATATGGGGTGCTTACTATTCATACATTGGTAATGATTTGTTCGCTACTGGTTTATTATTTTTTAGTTTACACGAATTCATGTATTTCGGTAGATGTTTACCTTGGTTCATAATTGATAAGATTCCATATTTCAACAAATATAAGATCCAAGACACTAAATTACCATCTAATAAAGAACAGTGGGAATGTTTGAAATCTGTTTTAACTTCACATTTCTTAGTTGAAGCTTTCCCAATTTGGTTTTTCCATCCTTTATGTCAACAAATTGGTATCAGTTATCAAGTTCCGTTCCCAAGTTTACTCACAATGGCTATTCAAATCTCAGTTTTCTTTGCCTTTGAAGATATGTGGCATTATTGGCTTCATAGAGGTTTGCACTATGGGGTCTTTTATAAATACATTCACAAACAGCATCATAGATATGCTGCTCCATTTGGTTTAGCTGCTGAGTACGCTCATCCAGTTGAAGTTATGTTATTAGGTTTTGGTACCGTGGGTATTCCAATCATTTGGTGTTTGATTACCAAAGACTTACATTTATTCACTGTTTGTATTTGGATTACTTTGAGATTATTTCAAGCTGTTGATGCTCATTCAGGTTATGAATTCCCATGGTCTTTACATCATTTCTTACCATTCTGGGCTGGTGCTGAACATCATGATGAACATCATCATTATTTCATTGGTAATTATGCTTCAAGTTTTAGATTCTGGGATTTCATTTTGAGGACTGAAGCCGGCGCTCCAGCTAAAAAATCAAGAGAAAAGACAATGCAATCAAATGCTGAAAAGAGAGCAAAGAAAACCAATTAAAACGGACTTCGCTCAATCATCCTGACTTACTCAATTTCTAGTAAAATCAAATCGTTGATTTCATTCTAGTGTAATATAAAATAAAGGTTCCAAAGATTTAGAAACCCATTCAAGAACGCGAGTGCATGCTACTCGGTTGATTCATTTCGTTTCATTCTTAAATTTCCAATATGCTTCTAATTCATAATTCAACTGACTATGTTCTTCTGTAGTCTGCAATATATAATTTGTAACATGATCCTCTTATTTTAAATCACAGATGTAACTGTTCTGTATGCATAATAATCAATATTACGTGTCCCAATCAATAATACTATAGTGTGCAGGATATCCGATGTATATCATCTTTTGCTCTGAGTTGAAATTCTGAGTTAAAAGATCGAAATGACATATAATCACCAGATTCATTACTCTGTTCAACTCATCGAGAGAAGATATACCATAGGAAAAAGAATTTTAGTTTAAGTACACACTAATTTTAACACATTGATAACCATTTTTGCAGCAGATCGATAATGGTGGCGGATCCAGTACAAGCAACATACAATACAATTCTATACTACCATGCAATATCCAAGAATTTTATCTTGAATCAAGCTGATAAGATTAAAGATTCATCGATAGTTCAGAACCTTGAGCAAAATGTCGATGTCCTTTTACATGGTTCCAAACAAGTTTTGATGGCACCGCCTCCCCCTGAAACAAAATTTGAAAAGGTTACCTCATTCATAAATGCAAATAAAAGAGTTATATCTATCTTAACTATTGGAATCGGAGGTACTTCAGCGTATTACTGCTATAACCAAACGTATAAAGAACCGATAAAAGTTATCAAGGAAAGGAGAAGGGTTCCCAAATTGGATAATGGTGCTAGAAAAGACGTTGTATTGGTTGTTGGATCATTAACAGAACCGTTAACAAGATTGATAGCTCTCGATTTTGAAAAAAGAGGGTTTATCGTATATTTAACTATATTGGACGACAATGATTCAAAATATATTGAATCAAATTTCTTGAATGATGATATAAATTACTTACTATTAAGTGATTCATCAACTTTTGAGATACAATTGAATAAGTTTCAAAGGATATTAAATCAACTTGTTATTCCATTTCCTGGCGCTACGCCGCACAAGTTGAACTTGGTCTCTGTTGTCTTCACTCCAAACCTTTGTTATCCTGTCGGTCCGATTGAGAATATCTCAACTGCATCATGGCAGAAATTATTAGGGAAATTTGAAGTTTATTTGAAATTATTCTCATCTGGACTTGTTTCATTGATCAGGTTGAATGAATCGAAGACTATATTAATCAATCCAAACATTATAAGCTCTATCAATTTACCATATCACTCACCTGAATCAATATTTCAAAATTCTTTAAAGAGTCTATTCCTTTGTTTGAGTAGAGAAATTCAACAACAAGGATTACAAGTTACACAGATCAGATTGGGAAATTTGAATATTTCCAAACAACCAATATCAAGAAACAAGATATCAAATAACATCAACTCTGAGATATTAAACTGGGATGATGATATGAAAGATTTATATAGCGAGAACTTTTCACAAATTCAGAATATATCTTCACCCATCCATGGTATAAAAGGATCTAACTTACGTGATTTATATCACTTATTATTTGACTTGATGTATTCTAAAAAGAATCCGAGCGTTGTTTATTGTGGCGGTGGTGCTAGATTATATGATATGATTTCTGGAATTGTTCCTGAAAGTGTGATTGACTTTATATTGAAGAAATGAATATATGAATTGGTTTTTCAGTTAAAACTGAGCATCTTTATTGTAGATATATCTTTCCAGCGTCTTATCTTGGCTGCAAAAAGTACAATTAACGGTTTCTTGGGTCATCGCAGTTGTTCCGACATGTTTAAAGCAGTAAAGCAGAAGATTTCATAATTTCATGAATCATTGACAAACTTTAAAACCAGCATAGCTTTTCATGACCATAGATCGATTTCAGCTTTTAGGCTCAAGTTTCAACGCTTCAGGAACATCGCAAAATTTTGAGTTTTTATCGATAATTTCGATCTGATCGTTCGTTTCGTGATCTTCTCTCGCTTCTGCATTATTATAGCTTTATGGTGAACTCAGAACAGCCGCCACACAACATTATTATATATTTGGTTTGTAAATAGTTGAAAATGATGCACTACGATTGTTGATCAAATGTTTCCTACTCAATAATCAGAAAAGAAATGCTACAAAGTAACCAGAGTCATATACTATAACATTCAACAGACTAAGCTGCAAGAATTATATCAACACAACGAAAAGTGTTTGGATCAACCAAACTCTTCAAAGAATCATTTTTTTAATAGTCGTTATTGTTGTTGTTACCACCGTATGAGTCATTGTTGTTATTTGAACCATAAGAATCAGAGTTGGTGTTTGAAGAACCATATGAGTCTGAGTTAGAGTTGTTGTTTGAACCGTAGGAATCAGAGTTGGTGTTTGAAGAACCATATGAGTTTGAGTTTGAGTTGGAATTGTTGTTTGAACCGTATGAGTCAGAGTTATTGTTGGAAGAACCATAAGAATCAGAGTTACCTGATTTTTTGTTTGAACCGTAGGAATCAGAGTTGGTGTTTGAAGAACCATATGAGTCTGAGTTGGAATTGTTGTTTGAACCGTAGGAATCAGAGTTGGAGTTGTTGTTTGAACCGTATGAATCAGAGTTACCTGACTTTTTGTTTGAGGAACCATATGAATCAGAGTTGGTGTTTGAAGAACCATATGAATCAGTATTTGAAGAACCATATGAATCAGTATTTGATGACCCGTAAGAATCAGAGTTACCTGATTTCTTGTTAGAAGAACCGTATGAATCAGAGTTGGTGTTTGAACCGTATGAGTCTGAGTTATTGTTTGATCCGAATGAATCAGAATTGTTGTTGTTGGATGAACCATACGAATCACTGTTGCTGTTGTTAGAACCGGAGTTCTTGTTATTGTCGTGATCTTTTGGGCGTTAGTTAATGAATTGAATGCTAAAATTCCACTTCGATTAAAACGTCAATTGAACATTTATCTTGAAGAATCAGTTGATAATATGAATGGTACTCACCTTTACCGAAACCGAAAACCATCTTGTATTATTGAAGTATTAAATTAATCTGAATTGAATTAATTAATAAATAAAATAGTAAAAAGCAAGAAAATATCTAGGAATCATCAGATATTTATACTTTTTCAGGGAGAGAATCTAGGGATCTCAAACAGCATATTGACATTTGTTGGACAGGTACATAAACATTGTAATAATTTGAAATATGCCACTTAATGTAACAAGTACCTGACAAATTAATAGCCCGGCTGTAAATGATCTCATCAATATGGCCCATGGGCGAATCGAACTATTCTGATATGGGGAATTGTTTAAAATAAACTGGAAAACATGAAATTTTGACCTTGGAACCGTCAATCAAATTGTTCTTAAATTATCATGATTGAAAATTAAATGAAATTGATTGAATTGTTGAAACATAAATGATCAAATAATTATACAAGTTTCGACATCCTATGTATCATATTGAGTATCATGATTCATTAGCCATTTTGTAATTGTGTTTAATTAGCTTTACCACTTTGTTAATTAACTTAACCTATCACATTTCAATCCTAGTGTACATGGGTGCATAGTGACAAATTACAATTGATCAAAAATTAACAATTGACAATAGCCATTTCATCAAGTGCGAAGAGATGCGAAGGAACAAAAGAAGGTGACGGATCTCGTCAAAAATGAAATTTTGCAGCATTGCTCAAGATACAAATGATACAAATATTCGACATGCTCTCCTCAAAATCCCGAATTTGGGATATCTTGGAGACTGACCAACTAATCAAATATAAGCAATGAAGAATCGGGACAGTTTAAGATATGTTATAGCCTATAGGCTAATGGATCTGGACTTATAGGTGCTTCTCAGTGCTGTTCGCGGAACTGTGCACTTTTCAGTTGCAATTAGTTTCAACGATTTTGAATTTCGACAAATGGAATTGCAATAATAGAATAATGTTAACGAATGATCATTGATCACAATATGCCACAATCCACAATTGATTCCATCAGATCTATCTAGTATCATGATTATTCATCTGATCTGATAGATTTCAGAAAGACTACGTTTACTTTGGCGTTTAAACTTTAAACTTTAGACTCGAAAGTCGAGACTGTTCATTTAACTAAAATGAAGAAACCGAAAAATAGCTCCAAATTTAAGGCGAGTGCGGTATCTTGTAGATCGTTATAGGAGAGACTAAACAGCGATGTATTAAATTTACGAACTTGTCCAATCATATTCATGTATCATGATGGCTGTAAGTCGTAACTTAATGGGCCATTTTGGAAAGCCGCAAATATCCTATCCAACTCTCAACAGAAGCACGTTCCAAAGTTAAACTATGTGTATATCTATTATCGAGTGGAATTGCTACTGTGACCACTGACCGCTGACTAGAATTCTGACCTATAAAATGCGCTGAACACTGAACACGGGTAGAAGCGCGTGGGTTGAAGTTGCAGTTTGAAAATGAAATTCATTATTGAACGCCTCAATAATCAATCATCTTGGTATAAAAGATATGGCAGAGGAACCAATCAAGATTCATTAATAGCTTCGTGATAATGTAAGGATTCAACATTCAGGTGTTAATTAAACTAGACTCTAGTCTCTTGTCTCAAAGAATTGAATCAGTTGAGTTTAAGTAATAACTATTAACAAGTGTTGATTTAGTGTCAAGTTGAGGTTTAATTTAAGCTTTATTAATTGTAGATCCTCATGAATCTTTTTATAATATTCTTTGGTTGTTTTCTGAAATTTATAAATGGCTGCAAACCGAACGCTTTAAATTTGGGGCAATAAACTACGTCGAAGTCAATTAATTTCAACATAGAGATTTTCGAAGTTATAACTTGTAACTTGTAATTAGTGATTACAACAGATCTATAACTAAGCTACAGTGCACACAAATACAAGTAACTTGTGACTATAACCTCTGCCAGTACTAACTTCTCCAGCGGAGTCATGATGTAGTTTATTTTGGTTAAATATATGGCTGCGTTATATATTACTGCACTAATAATTCATTAATTTAATTATAAATTAGTGTATATATATTCGTGGGCCCTGATCAAATCGTGCTTGAAATTAACTTCAATTATACTGTCTTATACTCATGTTATAACTTATAATGTTATAAATTATTGCACATTTTTAGTATTTTTTACCTCACAAGCTCGAATGATAATTACCTTGATCTAAATTTCAAAGCTAGCACACTAGCTACTATTAATTAACTGCTTTACGTATATAGTAATATACACTACCAGTACATTAAAGTTGAGACTAGACGTTGGCGCGGCCTGTAACTCATATTGTCAATTTTTTTTTTTTTTTGTTAAAATATATTAATAAGTTTGATATTTATATTAAATGAGGCACCCAGCTACTAGTGCAACTGATCAAGAATCTGGTTTATCCAATACATAGATGTATATTCTATTCATCTATTTAAAAATTAATTGGTAGTACGCGCGCGAACGTTAGAACTATATAATTATATAGTCTTCAGCTCATATATCCTGCTGCCATGACAAATCAGGCATCTTCAGAGTATTCATGCTCTCATATATACGTGACTCGCATTATATATATACACTTCTTCTCCTTCTATATAGATACTCTCTCTCTCTCTCTCTCTCTCTCTCTCTCTCTCTCTCTTCTAGTTGTACTTCATATCTACACTAATATCCAAGGAGAGTATTAATAAATCTTCATCAACAGCAGCCTGTACGTGTGCGATCTTATTAAATATCGAAATTTATATATATGATATTCATACGTATAGCTGTATATATATATATAATTAACTAGCCAATGCTTGCCTTGAAGGCAGGCCGATTGCTAAAGTATATAGTTTCTGAGTGGAATAGATCTAATCAACTGATCATCTAGTGGCATGATCGTACCCTAAATTAAACTGTTAAGACGTTAAAGTGTTTGAAAATTCAATTGAATTAATGTTATATGTATAATTTTGATTAGCTAATTGAATTAATTAACGTCTTATATATATATATATATAATATGGTTTGTAATTGGTTTAATTTGAGGCATGTTATAATATGTGATCTTATATTTATTGTAAAGCTGTACTAATGATATTGCAGCTTTCGAGCTATATCCATGAAATCTAAGTGGATCTGAATTGAATGTTTATAAAATAGTTAATCAGACGCTGATTCGTGTGGTTCAGAACCTAAATCAATTAAACCTAGGTCTCAAAATATGTAACGTCTGAAGGATTGATGTTGAAAAAAGTTCAAGATTCCGAGATTACAAACGCCCAATCCGACCAGACTAACTTGATTAGTTAACTTTTGGCATAGTAATACAGCGAACTGCTGCGATTTTTTTAAAGTTAAATTTAAGAGTTAGAATTAAAGTTAAAATGGTTGCAAATTCAATAAAAATGAATGCATTCAAAACCACACATTCTATATAATTTCAAGGCGACATCTACTTTATAATTAATTATTTGAACGTGATCTCTTATAGAAGTACTACATATAATATTAGTGATCGAAATAATTATATATATTGCAGGATTTTTTTTGTCTGCTAGCTAGGTTAATAAAGTTGCTGTTGTTGAGTTGGCTGAGAAGCGGTTTGTGATCTAGTTTGCATTATTTGAATTGAGATAGGTTTGAACTTAGTTGATAACTAACTTGATTTACAGAGATATATTTTAAGATGATGATATAATATATTCTCCTTTTAACCTCTCAAATTCCCAAATTCTGGATGTAACTAACTATATATATAGGCATATTCAAACGGGTATACAGTTATAATTGCTGTTTCATAATTTCATAGTTTAACTTCCGTAACTTATTGTTACCATTCCTGTTATGCTCAACCCTAAATGAGCCATATAGTGGTTAGATACTCTAACACACTAATAGTTGCGAACGGTACTATTGCACGTAGTAAATTTATTATATATTTTATAATATAATAATATATATATAATGGTCAATAATATATATAATATAATTGGCAGCCATGTTTTATAACGTTATAAATATATATAACACGTCAGCGCTAGCTCTTTTGCGATTTAAATAATATTAACTATATTTATATATATTCTTGATCATATTAATTTAAATTATAATTTGGTCAAATATATATAGCTGTGTACGTTAATTAAATTGAAGAAAATTCCTGGGCGCTGATATCCCGGTGTGAATCAAATTAGCTAAAAACAGATCTTCTAGATTGGATAAATCATAAAATTTAGTTTAATACACGTACCAGAATGGCGCAAAAATTGATTGTATAATAGATCGGTGAAGGCAGAGACTATATATTGTGCAAAGTCCTGTCCATTATTCCATACGAAAGAGTGGTCTTTATTTAAGATAGTAATATATAACGTACCTTGATCTACCCCATGATCATTCCATATACTATGTCGAAATGTGCGCACGTATTATACACAATTTTCGACGATTACCATATTCTATCAATGTCAGTAATTGCGGAGATTTAAACCCATAAGTTTTGCTAGTTATCATTCAAAGGAAGTTTGCTCAAAGTAGCTAATTTTGAATATTATCTAGCAAATTTGCAACCACTTTGAACTTGAATTCTAACTCTGAAATCTAACTTTAAGACTAAACTTGAATGTCGGTAGAAATAATTATGGGAAAAGTTAGATAGCCAAGTTAGCCTGGTCGGATTTCGGGACTCTGGAATTTTGAATTATTTTGCAACTTCTTGTTATTTAGTGAATTACAAATCGTAATTTTTTTTTGTGAAAATAAGCTGGGTTATTATATTTGATCAAGCTAAAAGTTCACCCTTCCAGAATCCAGTCCTAAGGATTGTTGTAAAATAGATAATTAGCAAAATGCTGTCTATCTCCTGTTTACATCTCTGATCTTGTTCGAGATGGTCTCTCCAGAGCCCCCTCCCACTTTTGAAGGGGGATTTAACAAAGTCTGGGTGCGTTAGCTTTCTTGTGGAAACATTGTTATAAACAGCTGCTAAATTTGATAAAAGTTTATCATCTAGTATCAGATCAATTGAAAATAATTCATTTGTATATAATAGATGAAGTCAGAGACTCAGAGACTGGATTGTGAATCCATAACAGAGAGCTATCTAGTTTGATGGTTATATAATATCCGAACTGCCATATATCTGCACAACAGGAGTAAGTTTCTAGATTGGAAGGTTCAAAATACTGAGTTCTTGGTTATTGGGTTGGCTCTATTTATCAATTCCTTAGCTAGATTTTGAGACTTGAACAATGAAGTTTTGTGTGCCATGTTACAGGTACAATGTGCACCGGCTAATCAAATTGGTATTATCGATTATTGTGAAAATCCTGAAGCTTTACCAATAATAGACTGCCCTGCCTAGTCACTAAAGATCTAAAGACCCTTAAATCTTATCTCTGTTGGAGAGCATGGGGGATTGATTTTTTTCTTCGCTCTCTGCAGAATTAAAAAAACATCCAATTCTAGAATCGAACTTCCGTCATAATCTTGATAGAAAGTGAAAAAAAAATTGGACGAGTCCGGAGTCGAACCGGAGACCTCTCCCATGCTAAGGGAGCGCGCTACCAACTACGCCACACGCCCTGTTTGATGTTAGAAAAATCGATGACTTGTTTGCTAAGTGCTGCCTACTAGAATGTTTGCGGCATTTTAATACGATTTGTTAATAAATGTTTTAAGTCCTAAAAAAAAAAAATGTTGATTTGAATCCCACACTGTCTGTTTATGTTAGTTAACAGTCGTCTTTAGAAGATTTCAACATCCAGAGAGCCTACGACATTTAAATTTTATTTTAATAAATGTTTTAAGTCCAAATTTTTTTTTTTTTATCTCATCAATGAGTTTGTCATATACCCACCCAGTAAAACAGAAGCAGATTCTCTTATATATTATCAGGAACGAGTACTTAGATATTTATGCAAAATGAATATTTGCATTCTTTCAATCGACATTTAAGGGTACGACGTTCGATATATTAATTATACATTTTGTCTGAGATCGGATAATTATAATCATAAATAAAGAGCTGGTTGGGATTTAAAAAAAAGCGCTGGCAATATAACAATATTAATTAATATTATTGATGAATTGCTATGAATTAATTACACATTCTAAAATACAAGCGCTTAGCGTTAAAATAAGAAAGAATAGTAAATAAAACAGAATTAAAGAAGAAAGTAAACTAAAAGCAAATCAAAATTGTAAAAGCAAATATAAAGCAGTTTGAACCCCAGTTAAATTAAATTAAAATTAAATAAAGTAAAATGAAGTAAAATATGAACCAGAAGTAAATATGTGTGTAAAGTATGTGTAAAGTATGAATTGAAATGAATGAACGAATGAAGATTAGTGTTTTATTAAACAGATTAACCAATGCTATATTAAACAATATGATACAAATAATAGATTATTTTTGAAACTGATGATTTTGAATATCTTTTCGATTTGATTCATTCAATTCATTAAGTTCATCCAATTGATATAGTTGTTTTGTTTTATCCTTAGATAGTTTCTTGAATGTTGGTTTTATATTATATGAATTATAAGATACTGAATTTTCGATATCATTAAAGAATTTTTCAATTTCTGATTCAATTAAATTTATTTCATTTTCAGCAACTTGTTTTATGATATCTGATATGTTATTCAAATTCTTGGATTTATATGATGTCTTGTTTAATTTTGATTTAAAATTTATATGTGAGTTTATAGAATCAATTATTATATTATCTTGGATTTCTGATTTGATCTTTTGAGATTCATCTAGTAAGTCATTTAGATTCGATAGGATACTTGTTTGGGCAGTGGATGTTGTTCTCATCGTGGCGTTTGATTTGATTGTACCATTTGACTTTAGAGACAAGTAACTACTCTCACTGTATTCATCTGATTCATTTGTCATTTGTCTCCTTATTTCTTCCATATTTTGTTGATTTTGTAGTCTTTGTATACCTCTGTATACCTCTTGTATAGCTGTCGACGGAACCGATAGATGGAACGTGTGTAGTGTATCTTTCTGTATTGCTTTTCTGAAGAATAAACCAAAATGTGAATAAATTAAGATGAATAGAAATATGGAATATCTCGTTATAAAATAAATCTTATTTTTAGACGGAATTGATAATCGAAGCTGACCGATTAACGATACAACTTAGGTGAATTTTAAAGAGTTCTAAGTTCTGAGCTTCGAGTGCAACTGTAGAGCTGTCTTCAGGTGACTTCTTGTGGAATCCAAGTGGACGGGTGTGTGGCCGGTCTGGTTCTCTTTGTCTGTGAAAATGCTTCACCAGAACTCGAAGGAGTTCAGGTTCTACGCGGCTTGGAATACGTAGAATATGTCCCTTAACCTAACTTAAATTTAAGCCCTACACAGAATAAGTGTCATGGGCTAAATACACTTTATCAAGATTCAAGATTCCAAGAATAGTTAGAAATATGGAAGTGGAGTGGCTGATCGCAGTGAAGATCGTACCAAAAGACAAGTTTTTGTTCCTTTTGGGACACACAGATCTTTATCGCACTGATCATATTGACGACCTTCAGAATTACGTAGTGAGATCCTGTATCTATTCTAGGGACTATCATAACACTTTTGTTGGAGTTCTTTCTAAATAGTAAATACTGAAGAGCTAGAATTATGTCACAAGATTTAAGAACTCTAATAAAGTCAATTCACGGATCACGATCTCACGGTTTGTAAATTGTATCGTATTCAAGGAAGTTGAACAATACGGTGCAACATCCCTGACGTTTGCACTTTACCATGTAACCCTTTTCGACCACATTATTACTTGTTCTAGAAACCATTTGATCAAATATAGAATTAGACATCAAATACTATACTCATCTAAACTATCATCACTCTCAACTTCATCACCATAAATCTTACCAAATATAATTCTTCTGTCAAAGGGAACCAACCCACAGCTTTCCCACGATTTACTACACACTTCATCAACGAAAACCTTGCTGCAAACATTCACATACAGCTTTATCCAATTTGTAACATCTAATTTACCATCTGCATCATAAATATTTGCTTTGGAAACATCACTTCTAAACTCTTTTTTGAAAACTTCTAGTATTTGTTGATTCAAAGGTTGGATATTCTTACCGTAATAAGTAGTATTGAATATAAATAACTCAATATTGTTATTATTTGCGTATTTTATGAGTTCAATGTTTAAATGTGTTGAATGTCCATCTAATATCAAGAGTCTTGTTCCTAAATCTTGTGTTTGGGTATTGAATGATACGAGCCATTCATATAAGACTTTAGATGTGGTTGATCCTGTACTGTTGTATTTTATCTGTTGTTGCAACTCACTATAATTATTTTCAAATTTCATCTGTGAGCTACTTATTTCATTTTTGTTGAATATTATGAATGGACGGATTCTTGTATTGGTGCCAGATACACATTCAATCACACTTGTTGTTGGTGTGGTACAGCATGATTCAACATTAGTTGACTTTTCTTTCTTATTGAAATTGATTTTTAAATTTGATTTGTTTATTTGTATACCAGTTTCATCAATATTGAATATTTGACAAGGTTGTAAATCAAATTTTATGATTAAATCAGTTAATTTATTCAACCAGTTTTTATAATTATTGAAATTTGATTGTGGTGTTCTGCATTTCGCTATGTTTGGTTTCTTTGCATTTATAATCTCTGGATGTCTTATTATAAATCTATTGAACCATACTCTTCCAAGATGACAGTTTTCAATATTGCACTCTTCATGATTATTACCTTCGCAGCGCTTATCATTAGATATGTCATTTCTGATAACTAACAAACTTTTAGCAATAGCAACAACTTTACACTTGTCAATGAATATTCCTCTTCCAATAAGAAATTTAATATATTCCAAAATTATTTCTTCTTGGAAAGGAGTAAATTTCTGTTGCTTAATGTGACCTGTCATTCTATTTGTGTTCTTAACTAATCTGCCTCTTAATGTAGAAGGTGGGATCTTGAATTTTATGGAAATTTTTCTTATTGATGTTTTCGGGTTGAGGTTGACATATTGAATGGCATCGGATATATCTTTTTCAGAATATGTCATATTGTTTTATATTATTTTATGAGTGTACTATATTTGATATTGGGCAATTGATTTGGTTTGATCGATGAGTACAAACAAGTGTGGATACAGTGACACATAAATACTAAAACTGAGCTTGCTCGATATCTGCAGACATGACTATAGTGGTTATCGATAACCACTATATCTCTATTTCGTGGAGCTGAGTTGCACAACACGTGAGACTGCATTACATCTATATGTTATAACCATCAATCCTGTCAATCATTGGAGCTCTGATGTATATTGCATTGGATGTGTGTATTTTGTGGATTCAGATGGCTGCAACTTGAGATTGTGGATAGTTGTCTGGTACTTTTGCCAGTTTGCCTTGAGATACACCAATGCGAGTTTCATATTTTGACAGTCTTGACTCTTGTGTTTCTCAGTAACCACTGGCCGCTGACTTCTGAAGTACCGATCGATCAAAAGACCTGGGTATTTGTAGACTGCAGTGGATCCATATCTGTTGATATACTTTTGACAGGGTCTGCGGTATGGGTAAAGACTCAGGAGCGATAATGGTCCGGCCAGGACTCAGGATATGGTTCTCTTCCATTAATTGCTGTGGTAGTATCTCCTCCTATACTTCCCTCTCATATGAATGATGGGCCCATCTATTGATAAATCCTGTAACACCGCTCTTGAATCTTGACAGCCAAATGACGGACCTGGAACATCATTCTGCCTATACCAATCCGATTTGTTTTCCTGCAGTCTACTCAACGGAATCGTCCCGTATCGATTAATCTTCCGGATCGGTGATTCAGGGCTGCTGACAAAAGGTTCCCTGGACTTAAATAGCACAACTTTTGTCTGTCTTCACCGGAACTTAAAAGTGTCTGCCAAGAAGACACCACTGAAAATTAGCTACCACGATGTCTCTGGTTTCTGATGCTGACCAGATTGATGGCGACCTGACACAGGAGGCACAACAGGATGTGCTCGCCAACTTGTTTGGAGAAGGGTCCGCTACGGCAACACCAGAGGGAGAGGACCTGCAAATCTCACATCAATCTTCACTGTCTTCAATAGAGAAAAAAGGTCAAGTTGAAACGGAGAATCCCTCATCTGCCCCAGTGGCTGCAAAAGTTGGTTTATTGGACCCTACGTTGGTTCCCCATTACAAGAAAAGTGCCGTCACTGTATTCAAAATATGGTGTGTCATGGTGTTGGGGATTTTATTGGTTGTGTCTGTTTTCTTTGGATCGTTGTACAATAGAGAAGCTAGATATAGAAATTTGCATATCTCGGTATATTTGGACCAAGACGAAGTTGTTGATGGATTACGCCCATATATTGCTGACACTTTGAATGCTGCTATGACTACAAATGAGTATATTGCTTCATTAGCTGGCTGGGATGTCACAAACACTTCAACTTTGACTGATAGATACCCTGGTTTGTCGTTTGAAGATGCCATCACTCAAGATGTCTACACCAGAAAGATATGGGGGGTCATCTATGTTCAACCCAATGCTACATATAACATGTACCAGGCTTTCAAGAATGGGAGCACAAGCTTCAATGCTTCTGAATTGATCAAGGTTTATTACATCTCTTCAAGAGATGTAGGTACTGTTTATGAATATGTCATGTCCTCACTTTTCTACATGGAGAACTATTTCTTGGAATTAACAGTTGATGAAGTATATCTTCCCATACTCAATTTGTTGAACTCAACAGAGAAAGATACTTTGATAAATCAAAATTCCAAAGTATTATTATCGAGACTAGCATTCCAAGTGAACGATCAATTACCATTCTTGCATACCATCACTACAGGCCCAACAAACGTTGGCCTAATCATATTGATCATTGTCTCATTCTTCCAGTTCAATTTCTTTTTACCTGTTCATCAGTCATTTGCTCCAAAGCTATTGAAACATCATTATATCATTTATAGAATGATCTGTTCCCAATTATCATACTTGGTGTTATCATTTGCCTTTACTTGTGTCTGTGCAGCTTTCAGAATTGATTTCAATACTTCGGTGGGTAGAGGTGGCTTTTTAGCATGTTTCTGTACACTCTACTTAGCTATGGCATGCGTAGGTGGCATGAATGAAAACATGGCGTTGGTTTGTTTCGCCACGTACCCACCATTGATTGGGTTTTGGTTGTTGTTTTGGGTTATGTCAAATATCGCACCTACTTTCTCAGCTATTGCTGTTTGTCCTCATTTTTATAGGTATGGGTATGCGTTCCCCATACATAATTGTAACGAGATTTTGAAAGTGTTGCTATTGAACAATTGGAAAGGTGAATTGGGTAGAAACTACGGGGTTTTGGTTGCTTGGTGGGTGATCACCAATTGCTTGTTACCTATCACTTTGACCTTCTTTGCGAAGAGAATGGCTAAAAAACATTGAGTTTCCTATGAATTTTGTCTCTTTTTTTTTCCAATTTTTTTTAGAACATTTTAGCTGTCCGCCCCTCTTATAGATTGTCGCTTGTGAATAATAACTAATATAAACTGTTTCGCTCATACAATATATACTGTACAGTAGTTATTTATTCTCTTTTTGCAGCATCTTTCGGTATACGCTAAAGAACAGCCGACCGGGCAACCTTTTCTCGCGAACGGTCGAAAGCCATCCGTCTTGTAGAGTTCCACTATCAAAATCGAAATATGATAATCAAAAATAATTCAACTCAACTCTGAGCTCTATTTCATTGTAATTAATAGGTCAATTAGTAACTCTAAGATGGTTCAAAGATTATCAGCCGTTGCTAAAACAGCCAACTTGGCTGCTTCATCTTTCAAAAATGCTTCAGTTAGATCTTTAGCACAATCTGGTCAATATCAAGCCATGAGAATTATGAATGGTTCAAGAGCTGCTACTAGCGCTGCTGAGCCAAAGACAATGACAGTCAGAGACGCTTTGAATTCAGCTATGGCTGAAGAATTAGACCGTGACGATGATGTCTTCTTGATTGGTGAAGAAGTTGCTCAATATAATGGTGCTTACAAGATCTCCCGTGGTTTGTTAGATAGATTCGGTGAAAGAAGAATCATTGATACTCCAATCACTGAAATGGGGTTCACTGGTTTAGCTGTTGGTGCTGCTTTACAAGGTTTGAAACCAATTGTTGAATTCATGACTTTCAATTTTGCTATGCAAGCAATTGATCAAATTATTAATTCTGCTGCTAAAACTTATTATATGTCTGGTGGTAAACAACCATGTAATATTACATTCAGAGGTCCTAATGGTGCTGCTGCCGGTGTTGCTGCTCAGCATTCTCAATGTTATGCTGCGTGGTATGGTTCTATTCCAGGTTTGAAAGTTCTTTCTCCATACTCTGCCGAAGATTATAAAGGTTTATTCAAAGCTGCTGTCAGAGATCCAAATCCAGTTATTTTCTTGGAAAATGAAATCGCTTACGGTGAATCACATGAAATTTCTGAAGAAGCTTTATCTTCAGATTTTGTTTTACCAATTGGTAAAGCTAAGATTGAAAGAGAAGGTACTGACATTACTTTAGTTTCTCACTCAAGAAATGTCTTGCATTGTTTACAAGCTGCTGAGTTATTAGATAAACAATACGGTATTGCCGCTGAAGTTTTGAATTTACGTTCCATCAAACCAATGGATGTTCCAGCAATTGTTAAATCAGTCAAGAAAACCGGTCATTTGGTTACCGTTGAAGCTGGTTTCCCAGCCTTTGGTGTTGGCTCAGAAATTTGTGCTCAAATTATGGAATCTGAGGCCTTTGATTACCTTGACGCTCCTGTTGAAAGAGTCACTGGTTGTGAAGTTCCAACCCCATATGCTAAAGAATTAGAAGATTTTGCTTTCCCAGATGCTGATGTTGTTTTAAGAGCTGCTAGAAAAGTTTTATCATTATAAATAACGACCTAAAAAATGTACTTTTTCCTAATATAGATTAGAGTATGGATATTCTAAAATTTGAGAAATAAGATAACTTAATGATTTAATCTAAGTAAAAAATGAACCGATTTGCAATCATCGAATGGAGAAGAGCTAATTGATAATATCTGCTTTTGATACAAGTAAATTATTTATACAAATACATATCAACATACATATTATATTCTATTTCATTCTTCAGTAATATTCTATCATTTATAACAACTCCAACTCATCATCACTTGCTTCCACAAACTCACCTAAAGTATCATTGAATACACCCAGGTCATTATCATCGTTCAAACGACGTCTTTTCTGTGGAGTGCTACTCTCACATTCTATATTTCTTTTCAAACTTTCCAATTCATCGTCTTTTTCCATTATTTCAACAATCACTTGATCTTCTACACCGACCAAAACATCTTCAGGAGAAATCATAGTTGGTTGTTGAAGTGTTTCATCCCCAGAGTCTTCAGAATCATCGGAATCATCAGAATCATCAGATTCGCTTATAGGATCCGAAGATTTTTCATTGTTATTCTTAGTACTATTTACTAGTGTGTGAACATCATCCCCATATATTTCACTCTTGCCAGCTATTTCATGAACTGATGTTTTGGTTAGATCAGAGTCTTTATCAAAATGAGCAATGGCAGGTTCGACAGTGCCTTGATGAATTTCATAGTCAGTTTTATCTATATCTTTGACCACCATTTGTACAGTTTTGAAATAAATTAACTTTTTGTTTCTGAATGAACCTGCTCTTTGTAGTTTTCTTCTAACGACTGGACTCCCATTACTCAAGTTATTCATTACCCTAGCACAATGTATAACTTTTATGAACTCATCTTTCTTTTGTAAAGGGCCAACCAACCATCCTTTAAACAAGACAATACGCGCTGCCAAACATTGATTCCAGAAGTTTTCATTCAGCACTGGTGATAATATCGAGATTTTATCAACCGCACCATCTTCTCTCAGACTTGGTCTTTCTTGTGAGAGAATTGACCCATCCAGTAGACCAACTGATGACGCTGACCTAGGTGCCACAGGAACATGCATACCTTTTGATATCAAGTTACCCACAATAATACATGTTGACTTGTTATCAGTACAGTACTTGGATAGTAAGTTGATAACCGATATCAAGTTTTGGTTCTTCATCAATAGAGGGCTGTTCCCTCTCGGTATTTCCCTCAGTTTTAATTTGGGCTCTCCATGTCGTTCTCTTTCTTCATTTTGCTTATCTATGGCTTCTTTTCTTTTGGTAAGTTCGGCTATCCGCTCATCATGGATCACTTCTGCATCAACTTGAGCGTATTCTATCAAATCATGGAAACCATTTACCACAACGAATGAGTATTCATTTAGCTTGTATTTGTCAAATCTGAAAAGCGCCATCAATTGAACTAGCGCAGTTATCTTGAGACAACTGAAATTCTTCTCAAACCGATTGAAAGCATCGAATGTTTTGAAAACATTGTGCGGAACCATCAGAGAAATCTCTACCCACAAGACCTTTTTCCCTTCAGCCAAATAATTGGAGACAATTGATGCTAGTAGCAATAATTTGGGGCTCGCTGGCGGCGCTAAAAGCTCATATAAAGAACTCGTTTTGAACCCACCATCCAACTCGGCGTCCAACGCGTTGATACCTGTGGACACTTGGCCCTGAGGTAGAAGGTCAAACAAACTCTGTCTCTGAAAGCTACTCATTGAAGCATCGTCCTAAATCTGACTTGTCCACTCCGAATCAACTCAAGTTTTTTTTTTCTTTAGCTCAGAGCAATATTTGGTCTCAGCTTTCCGTATACTTCTTATACACGTAACATACGTTAACGCGATTAAAATGATTATTTGATGTGGAGTGCATCTACCGATTAGGATGCATACAGAAATTGAATCGATATCATGGCGTCTAATTATTGAGAGCTTCCAAGATCTTTACAAAAGTTGAAGATCAGATACTGAGCAGAACCGCGTTGCACTCAGATGGCGAAACTCTATACACACAGGAGATTGAACTCATCTGACAACAGCATAATGGCAGAAAAAGTGAACGAATTGCCCATCGTTAATGAGAACACCTTTCAACCAAAGCACAAATCGATAAATTTGCCCAAAGTTGATAGGCCTGCTTTTATGCTATTGATCATTCTATATATGCTACAAGGTGTTCCCGTGGGGCTAGCGCTTGGGTCAATCCCGTTCATACTCAAGTCCAAATTATCTTACTCGCAAGTTGGCGTGTTTTCGCTCGCTGCTTATCCATACTCGCTAAAATTATTGTGGTCACCCATAGTTGATGCGGTGTATTGCAGAAAGATTGGAAGAAGAAAGAGTTGGATTATACCCGTCCAGGCTATCAGTGGACTAACTTTGATATACTTGGGAAGCAAAATCGAAGCATTGTTGGAAGATCCAGCTACTAATTTGAATACCATAACCATTGCATTCCTAAGCTTGGTATTCTTTTGTGCTACACAAGATATAGCTGTCGATGGTTGGGCGTTAACTGTTTTATCACCTGAGGCATTATCATACTCATCCACAGCCCAAACCATAGGTATCAACTCTGGTTATTTCCTTTCATTCACTATATTCTTAGCATTCAATTCTCCAGACTTTGCCAATAAATATATCAGAGCAACACCTTTAGATGAAGGTGTCTTTACATTGGGCCAATATTTGACATTCTGGGGCTGGATGTACTTGGTCGTTACCATTTTCCTTTTCATGGTTCCAGAAGAACCGCTACACTTGAAACCTGTGAAATCAAACAAAACACTAGGACTCCACAATTCGCCTATTTCAACTTGGAGATCTTTGGTTGATGTTTACAAAGCCATGTATAAAGTATTGAAATTACAAAATGTCCAGATGTTTGTTGTTATATTATTAGTTGCAAAACTAGGATTCCAAGCAAATGAAGCTGCCACAAATTTGAAATTGTTAGAAAAAGGTTTCTCAAAAGAAGATTTGGCTATCACTGTATTGATTGATTTCCCGTTTGAGATTATATTTGGATATTATGCAGCAAGATGGTCAACAGGTAAATCTCCATTGAATCCATGGTTGATTGGGTTTGCAGGAAGATTATTCTCAGCCTTTTTAGCTCAGTTTGTTGTATACTTTTTCCCAAAAGATGGTGTGACTAAGACATATTTCCTTATAGTTATTTTGCAACACTTGTTGGGATCATTCATGTCCACAATCCAATTTGTTTCACTCTGTGCATTCCATACTAAGATTGCAGACCCAGCAATTGGTGGAACCTACATGACTACATTAAACACATTATCGAATTTTGGAGGTAACTGGCCAAAATTATTGATTTATTTTTTCATAGATTATTTTACAATTTCGGACTGCGTTTCACCAACCAAGCCAGAAAGTTTAACAGACGCTCACTGGGTGCAACAGAATCCGTTCAAAGATCAACCTTTTAAGATAACTGATAATGCTTCTAAAGATCTTTGTAAATCATTAGGTGGTGTAATTAGAATTGAAAGAGATGGATATTTCTATACCAACTTTATATGTATCACTTTGGGGATTATAATATTTTTCTGGGTCAAGAGAAAAGTGAGACACCTACAGAACTTACCTACTAGTCACTGGAGAGTTGCTCCATAGATAACGAATAATATAGGAAAATGTGCATGTTGGGAATATAAAATTATCAATTAGATGAAACTAAATCAGCAAAATATATAGTCTTGTTCAACCATTGGTTGAATTAAGTAGATTGCAACAATCTCGGTAAAACATAGATTAACATGACACCTAAATAACCCCATATCAATCCAACAAACTTCTCTGCGATTGAGTGGAAATATATGCTGGTCATTAACAACATCCACCACCATAATAATATCAAAGACCAAGCAAGAATAATTGGATGATGCGTAGCAAAATTCAATACGTTTGCAACTTTGGTTTGAAATGAATTTCTAGAAAAAACTATAACTGCAGTTCTATTGTAAGAAGAGATAAATGAATTCCACTCAAATAACGGGAAAGTTTCAAATAACAAATATAAGGAACTATGAATCAATAAGAATACATGCCCGGATGGGTCATGACCACCAAACATTCTTCCACCAATTGACCTGCAAATAGCTGAACTGACCTTGCTTTCATAATTCTGAGAGTCAAGCATTATTTGGAAATCGTGGTTGCCATTAGGATTGGCTGTCATATACGTTTCAAGTATACCAGAAGGAATGTTTATACATTTACCGCCAGTTAACACGAATATTCTATCCATGACAGGTAAGCCAAAAAACCACTGAGTGAAGAACCACCACCATGCTGTGATCAAGACATATTTTGTGATAGCTGAAGTTGCAATTACCTGTCTGTTCAAGTTCGGATGTCTCTTCAAATGTAAGACGTAAAAGGTGACAATGGTCAACGTGGTCCATAACCAGCCTTGCTTCACGAATAAGGTATTGAATATGTTTCTTTTGTTGTTGAAGTAATTGAAGACTTCTTCTGTTGGCGAGAAGAGATGTATTATTTTGCCTACTATCAAAGTTGTGGTGTACCCGATAAACGCTATGAATTCATGAGGTTGTAGTTTCGTTATCTTTGTGACTCCATTGAGCTTGCCCTGAATCGTTGAGATGTGGCGTGAGTATACTCTGTTGTTGTCTCTGCTCATTCTGGGTTTTGGTGGCGTCTCTCCTGCTGTTTTGCTGATTATTAAAACGGGATTCTTGCTTTTACAGCAACATAAACTTGAGATGAGGTTTTCTGAAGTTCGATTTCAGATTCCAACAGAAAAAGAACAAACTGGAAGAATCGCCACGAACCAGAATGGAAGAATTGCCCACCAGATGGGAGATAGAACTAGAAGTGAGTTTACTGTCAGAATATGGAAGCGAGAGCAGCACAAGAAGAAAGGCCAATTAACATATTTTAGTTCGTCCAGGCGTTGTCAAATTTGCAATATCTCAATTTTCTTGCTCAAAATAAGTACTTGGAAGATGAATCGTTTTTGAACTATTTGAACTACTTGGAGTACTGGAGGAAACCACAATATGCGAAACATCTAGTGTATCCGAACTGTCTACACATATTGACGTTGTTGAAGTCACAGGAGTTCAGAACGCAGATTTTGCGAGCAGATTTCGCAGGTTCCATAATGAACGATATGGTGGGAAGATGGCAAGAAACACTGACAATATTTGCTCCTACACCGCTAGATAAGTTGCCGCATACAGAGGGCCTCAATTCAAGCAGCTCCAATCACGACATACTGAATGGTGAGACTTCTACATCAGTGCAACCCATTCCAGCTACCAATGGGCATGCTAACGGTAATGGCTCCGTCGAAGATATACATAAAGACGAAGAAGGCAATGCGATACAGCAGGACTCAAATAATGCAGCCCGAGAGGACCAGGCGCTTACTTGATAGGATTCTTCAAGGGGGAAATATTGATAATATAGATAAAATTGATGAAAAGCTGATGAAAATGTTGGGTGTGTCTCTTGTATGTGTGTAGTGCAGGGAACAATCGCGATTAGACCAAAAATAAACAAACCTCATTTTGAACTGCTTCATTAGATTTTGGGGCTCTGTTCTGAAGCTGATAAACCGATCGAAGAATCATATGCTCTTGAGACAACAAACTAGTCACAATGTCCAATAATCTCGCAAATGGTTTGAGTGATTTACAAACAACTATATCCAGTACGACACAGCAACAAAGTCTATCATACCATAATAAGCAAATCGCGCTTGAGAAAGAACTCCAACAATTAGTCAAGATCAATGAAACAATAAGTGTCGTAACTGACTCAATAAAAACGACAAAGGATAATCTTGGAACTTTATTTACAACTTCAAGCCTGACGAATGAGCTACTAGATTTATATATAAAAATAATGTCACAGAATAACTTCAATCAGTATCTTTTGAATGATCCTAACTGGAAGGGACAAAGCAAAGACGAGATTAAATGGGTTGAAAAGATGAACTACTTGGAGAATTTGACTGTGCAACACAAAGAAGAAAAAGAAAAGATTGAAAAGGAATTGGAATCTAATAGAGAAAAGAATGATTTGAAGACCAAAAAATTGAGAGAGAGGCAGGAGTTATTGAAGAAGAGGGTTTATGGCACGAAAAGGAAGTGATTTAGTTTTCCAGAGGTCTAACTAAGATACTAAGCTATTGAATTGCTGAAATCTTAGAAACGATGTTGGGGTATTATTAGACTTGATAACAGAATATGGACGTGATGTGGTGACTCTACCCCCATGCTTGATAATAATGAAGCAAAGAATTATAGTACTACTGTACTGGGGAGAGAATCATCATCGTGTGGTTCTTACCATGATAGAATGTTTTGAATCAATTTCAGTAGATATTTTGTACGTTAATGAGTTATAATTAATAAAAGTCCTGAATTGCTACAATCAATAGCCTGTAATGCCGTCAATAGAATGAATCATGATTAATGAAGTCTAGCCTACATGAAATATCTATAAATCACCTGTAATATGAAAATTCTAACGAAAACAAACAAATAAACTCACTTAGTATCAACAACATCATTCTTAAATCATTTAACAATCTTACAAATAAGATCACTGGCATCAACGGAATCACCTTCCTTAACAGCGACTTGACCAATCTTACCAGCAACAGTTGCACTAATCACCATTTCCATTTTCATAGCACTCAATACAGCAACTGGGTCACCCTTCTTGACTTCACCGCCTTCTTTGACACGGACTTCAATAACAACACCAGCCATTGGAGCACCAATTTCATTTGGATTATGGGAATCAGCTTTTGGTCTTGTGATTGTTTCTATTGAAGAAGTTTTATCATCAACAGTGACATTTCTCATTTCACCATTCAATTCGAAGTAAACTTCACGGGATCCTGTTTGAGTTGATAATTCACCAACAGCTAAACAAGTAATAATTAAGTTCTTACCTTGTTGAATGCAAACTGATATTTCTTCACCAATTTTTGGTGGAGCTAAGAAGTATCTTGTTGGTAAGACTGATAAATCACCGTATTTGTCTTGAACCTTTTTGAATTGTTCATAGACCTTTGGATACATTATATATGAAGCAACATCATAATCAGTTATTTTACCATATCTTGATTCTAAGTCTTTCTTTATAGCAACCAAATCAACAGGCTTTAAAGTTAAACCAGGTCTAGAAGTTAATTTAGTTCTCTTGTTGGCTAAAACATTTGTACGCAATGGTTCAGGGAATCCACCATATGGAGTACCCATTAAACCTTGGAAGAAATCTAAAACTGAATCTGGGAAATCTAATTCTCCAGCTAATTTATTGACGTCTTCAGCAGATAATTTATTTGAAACCATGAATTGAGCCAAATCACCAACAACTTTTGAAGTTGGAGTAACTTTAACAATATCACCTAATAATTGGTTAGCAATTTCATATGTCTTCTTAGTTTCTAACCATTGTTTACCTAAACCAACTTGAGAAGCTTGGAAAATCAAGTTTGTTAATTGACCACCTGGAATTTCATGCTTGTAAACTTCTGGATCTGGACCTTTCAAGTCGGCTTCAAAACATGAGTATAATAATCTCATTTGTGACCAGTATGCATCAATTTCCATTACTTGATCGACATTAACACCAGTGTCAACAGAACCTTGCAATGAAGAAATGACTGCACTGATTGATGGTTGAGAAGTAAGACCAGATAATGAGTTGGATGCAACATCAACAACATCAGCACCTGCTAAAGCACATGCAACCATTGATGTGACAGCTGTACCAGCTGAATCATGTGTATGGACATGGATAGGTAAGTCTGGGTATTTAGCTCTGATACTACCAACAAGTAACTTAGCAGCAGCTGGTTTCAAAGTACCAGCCATATCTTTGATACCTAATAAATGTGTACCTATGGAGACAATTTCATCAACCATCTTCATATAATAGTCCAAGTTATATTTCTTACCTGGTTGTAACATATCACCAGAATAACATACTGTAGCTTCAACAACACCACCACATTTATTAACTGCATCAATACCAACTTTCAATTGATCTAAATCATTTAAAGCATCGAAAACTCTGAAAACATCAACACCAGCAGCCTTAGCCTGTTTAACAAAGAAATCGATAGCATTATCTGGCAAAGAGGAATATGCGACACCATTGGCACCACGAAGCAACATCGAAAATGGAATATTTGGAACTAATTTACGTAATTGACGTAATCTATCCCAAGGATCTTCATTTAAAAATCTCATAGCGACGTCAAAGGTAGCACCACCCCAACACTCAAGAGCAAAAGCACCACTAAGAGCATGTGCAGTAGTTGGAGCAATAGCGACGAAATCCGTTGTACGGACACGTGTGGCTAAAAGAGATTGATGAGCATCTCTCCAAGTTGTATCCATGAGTAAAGTACCATGGTAAGCACGAACTTTCTTAGCAAATTCTGCTGGACCATGCTTCAACAAGACATCTCTCCAACCTTTTGGTGGGGTAGATAAAGGATCAATAACTTTACCGTTGTGGTCATGAATTTCTGGAATTAAGGCCTCAGTTGTTAATTTAGGTAATCCCAGTTGACCAACAACAATACTACCATTAACGGCCAATTCACCCAAGAAAGCCAATATTTTTTGTGCACGATTTTGAGAAACACACATGTCGAACAAACTTGGAGTATCATCAATGAAAGTTGTCCAACAATCACCTTTAACGAAAATATCGTTATCTAATAATCCAAGTAAAAATGGAATATTAGTCTTGACACCACGAATTCTGAATTCAACTAAAGCACGTAACATCTTACGACGGGCAATTTCAAAAGTAGCACCTGTAACTGAACACTTAACCAACATGGAATCATAATGAGGAGAGATGATTGAACCAGCATAACCATTCCCACCATCTAATCTAACACCATTACCACCTGCACTTCTATAAACTTCAATTTTCCCTGTATCAGGTTGGAAATTCTTGGTAGCATCTTCAGTTGTGATACGACATTGGATAGCAAAACCTCTAGTTGTGATTTTATCTTGCAATAAACCCAATTGAGTAAGAGTAGCACCGGCACTAACTTGAATTTGAGCAGCGATTAAATCAACACCAGTGATTTCTTCAGTAATTGTATGTTCCACTTGAATACGAGGATTGATTTCAATGAAATAATGGTTTTCACCATCAACTAAAAATTCAGCAGTACCAGCATTTGAATAATTAGCAGATTTGGCTAATTTAACAGCATCTGACAAAATTGCATTTCTAACATGAGCAGGTAAAGAGACAGCTGGAGCAATTTCAACAACTTTCTGATGTCTTCTTTGAACTGAACAATCCCTTTCGAATAAATGAATAACATTACCGTAATTATCAGCCAATAATTGAACTTCGATATGTTTTGGTTTAGCTAAGAATCTTTCAATGAAACATGTACCGTTACCGAAAGACGCCAAGGCCTCAGACTTAGCACGCAAAAAGGCATCTTTGATATCATCACCTTCACGAACCACTCTCATACCTCTACCACCCCCACCAAAGGCAGCTTTAATAATAACTGGGAACCCGTAGGTTTTAACAAATAATTCGGCTTCTTCGACATTTTCAATCGGTCCCGGGGTACCAGGAACAACGGGGACATTATTGGCAATGGCCAAGTTTCTGGCAGAAACCTTGTCACCAACAGCATCAATAACATTATGAGAAGGGCCAATCCAAATTAAACCAGCTTCAACGACTTTTCTAGCAAATTCAGAGTTCTCAGAAAGGAACCCGTAACCTGGATGAATCATATTGACGCCATGTTGCAAAGCAATCTTGATGATTTCATCAATTTGCAAATAGGCTTGGACAGGAGAGTACTGGCCTTTGGCACCGATCACATAAGACTCATCAGCTTTCAATCTGTGCATGGAGAGTCTGTCTTCATGGGAGTATATAGCAACTGTTTGCATTGACAATTCATGGGCAGTTCTGAAGATTCTGATGGGGATCTCACCTCTGTTGGCAACAAGGATCTTGTTGAGGGAGCCCAAGATGGGCTGTCTGTGGCCTATTTCCATGATATGAGTTGATATTTGGTTTTTGGTAGAGAATATGTGAATCCAAGGGGTGTTTTGTAGACAGCGGCAAATAGCAGATATATATATATATTCGTATCTTCGCAGCAAGAAAAACATGGATAAAAGGATGACTTACTGCATGGGCGTGTGGTTACGCACCCCTGGGCTTTCGGAGTTGGGTCTCGGAGACTTGTCAGTTGGCTGCCTCGGAATTGTGTGCACTGTTCCAACTTCTGACTCTTTGCGGAATTTGCAATTTTGCACTACTGAATTTGAGCCAATTGTAAAAATTGTTGATGGCGGCTGCAGCCTGTTAAGTTGTGCTAATTACTGAAGTCTAAGATTTGTATGGTGGATTGAATTCGTTCCAACTTCCGACTCCCAAGCATCCGCATAAGGTGATGTTTTTGAAACTATAATCGAATCTTGATTATTGGCCCACGCAGAACGCTCTCTGTAGACTTTAACACCGGGCCAAAATTCAAATTCATCACACTACAGCGCACTTGTACATCCGTCTCTATAATAAATTAATATATGGGAAAAAATTAACACTCAGCGTTTACATCACCGCTGGAGCGGCCTGTAGGCTGTAGCACAGTACTGCGCTGCCACTAAACTTCATCCTCCAAACTTCAAAGTTTAAACTCGGTTACACATTGCTAGTGTTCCTATTCTCCTCAGGATCAACCAAGTACTTGGAGTTTTTCCACATGTTCTCCAACCCGATCCTGAACAACTGAACGTTATGGTCCACTATAGTCATCGTATAGTTCAACAACTCCTCTTCAACTCTCACGATAGCCACAAGCGCCAACCCTCTGATCATATGTTTCATATACAACACCGTTCCGTTCTGTAAGATAGACACAGATCTAGATTCTTTCCTGATAGTGGCATCTTTAGTCGTGGACTTGTACAACACGTCCAAGTCTATTGAAATATCAATGAACTCAGCACACACTTGGTAAGTTTGCAAGTCAACAGGTGAGGAATCTGTAGCCACGTATACTTTGCTATTGATATCAAACAAGAAAATCTTCTCAATTTTACAATGCTGATTGATATTATCCAACATAATTTCCAAACTTGGCAATTCAGGAATTAATTTCTGTACAATTCTAGAAAAAGCTTCATATATCGAGTGATCGAAAATAGATGTCAAGTAAAATGAGATCTGGACTCCTTCCAATCCTAAATCCAACAATTCATCACCAGTACGTTGCATTATATCTCTTTGAGTATCCATTCTGAAATCATCCAGTAACCCGTCAATCTTATGTATCAATACTTCAATCTTGATATCTGGATTCGCCTCGATGGCAGCTTCAACAATAAATGAAAAATTAGTTATGGCGTTCAAATATTCATCTTGCGAATCAATAACATAAACAATGGCTCCAACAGATGAAAATAATTTGATTGTATCAACAGTTCTTTCAAAATAATTCAATTGCCCCGGTAATTCCATCACTGATAGATCAATCAAAGATGAAAATCTATCTGTGATTGGTTTTGAAGTTGATTCCAAGTATAATGTGTCTAATGGTCTCATGTTATGGAAGACAACTTTACAAATTGATGATTTTCCACTTCTAAATTCGTTAGTATTATCCCATAGTTATCATCCTCTGTTTCATCTCTATTCAACTACTATCCAACTAGTCAACAAATTGACTTCAAGTACTAATAAAGAACAGGGAAAGATAAGATAAGACATACCTCCTTAATCCCATCAAAAGGATGGTTGCCTTCGAATCTTTTGGATTTTGTATCAACTGAACATCCATGTTGTTATTCTTGTACTGTTTTCTCTGATTGATGGTTAAATCGGTGGTTTTCATTCTGTTGAGATTCTCTTTTAAACAACGATAAGTTCGAAATTTAAGCTGGAAATTCAGAGAAAGATAAAAAATATTAATTAATTAAAAAAAAAAAAAAAAAAAAAAGAACTGAAAATTTGCTACAGATTTATATAAACGTCTTTCACATATCAGCAATTGATACGAAACTAGAAGCACTAAACGAGACAAAATGCAAGATCCATTTGACCAAAAGAAAGAATCCATACTATCAGAAATAAACGAAACCATCTCGCTTTCCAAGAAAGATCTCTCGCCCAAGGGATCCATAGACAAACATGCCATCCCAATAATCCAACTTATCAATAATCACAAACACATGGTCACCACATCCCTGTGCTCGGGAAGACTAAGCGTATACGTCGAAGGTGTCAAAGACCATGCTAGGATAGGCTCGAAGGGCAACGAAGGATACTGGTTGTTTGTAACTCATGATCCTGAAGAAGTGAAAAATTGGTATGTGGATAAATTTATTTTCAAGACTGACACTAGTGCTGGTGAGATTAATGAGACTACGAGGTTCATATTGTACAAGTTTGAGCCATTGATTCTCCATGTTAAATGCAGAGATCTTGAGACTGCAAACGAGTTATATAAGACAAGTATGAATTGTGGATTCAGAGAAAGTGGGATCGGGATCAATAATATCGTTGCCATACGTATCTCTATCAAATTGGATATCCCTATAGGGTACGTGGGCGCCAACGGTGAAATTTTTTGCATGGTTAGTGAACTGTATCTCAAAGTTGCGGATCAGTTGAGCTTGGATCGATTCAAAGAGAACTTCAAGAAGTTGGACCAGTTGTACCTGGCTATCGAAAGTATTAAGGAAGTTGAAGTTGTGCATGAGGAGACCAAGGTGCAAAGACGGGAAAGAAAAATCAGAGAAGGGTTGGCCAGACAGAAGTTGGCACAACTTGAGCTTTGAGCTTTGATAAGAAACAGTGTAAAAAAAGATACATCATATTTCGTGTAGTTGTCTTGAGATGGGTGGTTTGTATAGTGATAATAGTCATAGATTTATAGTGCAAGTAGTGGAAAATCCGGGTAAACTCGAGCTCGATTTACTCACTGGAAAAGTGTTGAAGAAGTGCTGAAGATTTGACAAGAGAAACAGAAGGAGAAACACCACAAGTCAGATAATGAGTGAAGAACAAGTGGAACAGGTCCAGCACAAAGTGGAAGAGTTGAATGTCGACGAGCCAGTGATCCTTGGGGAAGACGGCTTGCCTCTCTCCAAGAAAGCTTTAAAGAAGTTGGAAAAGGAAAAGGAAAAGCAAAAGAAAAAAGCTGAAAGAGAAGCCCAATTAGCCAAAGAAAAAGCTGAAAAAGACGCCAAAGCTTTGAATGATCCTGCCAAGGAGAACTACGGGAAACTCCCATTGATCCAGTCCTCCACCAAATCTGGTATCAAGAGAGTCAACTTGAAAGATTTATCTAGTACCAACGACGGTGAACAGGTTGTCTTCAGAGCTCGTATCCACAACACACGTCAACAAGGTGCCACTATGGCCTTCTTGTCTTTGAGACAACAATCCGATTTGATCCAAGGTTTGATCAAGTCAAACAACGAATCCATCTCGAAGCAAATGGTGAAATGGGCTGGTTCAATCAATTTGGAAAGTATCGTTCTTGTCCATGGTACCGTTTCAAAAGTTAACGAACTAATCAAATCTGCCACTGTCCAAGATGTTGAGATCCTGATTAACAAGATCTATACCATTGCTGAAACCCCTCAACAATTACCAATGTTGATTGAAGACGCTTCAAGATCAGAAGCTGAAGCTGAAGCTGCTGGCTTACCAATTGTCAACTTAGATACAAGATTAGATTCTAGAGTCATTGATTTAAGAACCCCAACTAACCAAGCTATCTTCAAAATTCAATCTGGTGTTTGTGAATTATTCAGAGAATTTTTATCAAAGAAAGGTTTCACTGAAATTCATACTCCAAAATTAATTGGTGCTGCATCTGAAGGTGGTTCAAATGTCTTTGAAGTTACCTATTTCAAAAACAAAGCTTACTTAGCTCAATCTCCTCAATTATACAAACAACAATTAATTGCAGCTGATTTCGAAAAAGTTTACGAAATCGCTCCTGTTTTCAGAGCAGAGAATTCAAATACTCATCGTCATATGACTGAATTCATTGGTTTAGATTTAGAAATGGCTTTTGAAGAACATTACGATGAAGTCTTGGATGTCTTGTCTGAATTGTTTATTTTCATCTTTACTGAATTGAAAGTCAGATACGGTAAGGAAATTGCAACTGTTCGTCGTCAATATCCTGTTGAAGAGTTCAAATTACCAAAAGATGGTAAGATGGTCAAATTGACTTTCAAAGAAGGGATTGATTTATTGAACGCTAATGGTAAAAACGTTGATCCATATGAAGATCTCTCAACGGAAAATGAAAAATTCTTAGGGAAATTAGTTCGTGAAAAATACGACACAGATTTCTACATCTTGGATAAGTTCCCATTGGCCATCAGACCTTTCTACACAATGCCAGACCCAGAGAACCCTAATTATTCCAACTCATATGATTTCTTTATGAGAGGTGAAGAGATCTTATCTGGTGCTCAACGTATCCATGATCCAGAATTGTTGAAGGAAAGAATGGCCTTCCATGAAGTTGACCCTAATGTTCCAGGTCTCAATGACTACGTTGAAGCCTTCACATACGGGTGTGCTCCTCATGCTGGTGGTGGTATTGGGTTGGAGAGAGTTGTTATGTTCTTCTTGGACTTGAAGAACATCCGCCGTGCCTCCTTGTTCCCTCGTGATCCTAGACGTATCCGTCCATAGTTTCAATTTTATGTTGTGTGCTTTTAATTGAAGAATTGTGTAGTTTGTTCCGTTTGGTTGCGCTATATCGAGTTGTGAGCTCTGGTCGGCTTTTTTTGACCTTGAACTGTTTCTCAGTAGAAATTGCGAAAACAATTTGCCAAAAGATCGAGAACGCAAAAAATATAAGTAACTGGAATCAACCACACGCTGAACTGTTGGCAAAGAAAAAGAGAAGCAAAAGAGAAAGAGAAAGAGTTGATCGTGCCAATTGTCCCGTTTGAAGTATCCAGTATCTTTCAAAACAACTTCTGTTTATCGAATTGAGAAACATCAAGAATCAAGTTTCGTAACTGCTGTCCTGGCAGAATATATGGTTAAAAAATGTCAAAATTTGTGGACGAGATAGCTCCAGATGCTGTGGAGCCAGAATCGAAGGAAACCAAGTCCTTCAAACCACTAGACACTGTCATTGCGGTGTATGAATACCCAGGAACTCAGTCTTCGTCGTTACCATTGTCTATTGGCGATACCATATATGTTCTATCTAAATCGGAAACCGGCTGGTGGGACGGTGTTATAATCTCACCAGAAGGCCAATACACAAGAGGATGGTTCCCCAGCACTTACACTCGGACCGTTACATACAATCCTGCTACCAATGTTATAAGCATCAGGGCTAAAGATGTCGATTCCATCACGGCTGCTAATACGGTCGCCAATACAGTCATTCCTTCGTATTCAACTTTGCTCCAGAAAAATTTGGTTCATGATTATCAGACAAACTCAGGCTCAAATTCAAGAAAGAATAGTGCTGTCAGTTTTGCTAGTTCTGAAGGAAGCTCAAACCATGAACCTGTCAAAGAACCACACACAAAATACTCAGAAGTTTCAATATCATCTTCTTTTGGTCACCCCGCTGAAGTGGATCCAAAATCGAAAAAAGTCGTTGTTTTACCTGTCAAGGAAGTGGAAGACATATTAACTGGTTACTCTGTGAAGGATAATGGGGTGCCTGTTTGGCTACCAATTTCCACCATTGAAAATAACTTGATCTATTTCTGTGAGCAATTGAACATTTTCTGTGAGGAGACTCCATTTTTTTTCGGTCAAGATTTCGATTCAACTACTAAGATCAATCATCCTGATATTGTTTCTGTCCTAGCTGTGGAAGCCATCACAAGTAAATCTTTCAATGAGGCTCCAGATACAAGAACAAAATTTGGTTCCAAAACCGCTAGTGAGATCAATCAATTTAATGACAAGTCAAGTAGACAAAACTCTGCATTCTCGTCATCTCCTTCAGCTGATAATACTACTAATTTCGAGGCTGCATTACTTGCTGATCCAAAGATCTTCTACGTTGACCCGACCGATATTTTAACTTGGACAGGTTTGGAGCAATCGATTATGTTTTTATTAGAGTTGACTAAAAATGCATTAAATGATCAAAATAAACAATTATTCATGAATCATTTCAATACTACTTCAAGATTGATTGTTTTAGTTCAATTATCCGCAAGATTGATTCAAAATAAATTTCACCACTCAAACGTGGAAAAATCAATAAGAAAAAAATTGAAAAAAGTTGGTTATTCAATTGCTCAACTACAGATCAATGCATCAATGTACTTGAATGTTGATACAGCCAGTGGCTCTATTGGTGATGGTTCCAAAACATCAGCTTCTACAATTAATCCAGATGCTGTTGATGAAATCTTTCAAGAGTATCAAGACGAAATTGAAAGAGAGAATCTTGCCGCTTACCTAGAACAAGCTTTGAATGAAATTTCAAATATAAGTACAAATACAGCTGATTGTATTGGTATATTAGTTGGCGTGCTGAGGCATGAAGCACAATCTGAGGAAATCGGAAATATGTTACCTCAAGTTTACCCCAGATTCTTAGTTAATGAGTTTAGTGGTGGTAATTTCACAAATCCTTTCCTTTCAGAGATATCTTCTCAGATTAAATCTACAAGGACTAACTCAAGTTTAAGTCATTCAACAAATGAAAAAGCTGGTCCTAAATTGATAATTGATAGAGAAGCTTATGACCAAGTTAGAATTGAGGTTGCTAATTTCGTACCATTAGCTCTGGAAGTTATTGAATTATTGGACCCTAAAAAAAGAAATAAATACTACAATGATAGACAATTGGAAGAAAGAAATACTACAATTTTAAGAATCATTTATAAATCATTAGCCAAATCAACTAAAATGATTGACTTGATTGAATCATTTGATTTTACTGTGTTTGGTATGATTAGAAGATCTTCCTCAAATGAACAAGAGCCGATTAATATTGCTAGTGAATTGATGAAAGATAGGAAATCTGGGGATAGGAAATCTGCTTCTTTATCCTTCAATTATCCAATTGTATTAGAGTTTTTTGATATGAAACAAGATTTACACAATGCTGTTTCAAATGTTGTCATGACTGCTCAATCTATAGCTGTTGAGGATCCTGAAGTTTTTAGAGGTTTATTGGAAGACGAACCGATTGTTTATAATAACAAAGTTGCTGAACTTCCAACTGAAAAGGCAGCTTTGAAATTAAAGAAAATATTGATTGAACAGGATACTTCTAAATTTGGTAATATATGTGTTGATACAGATGCTGAATTGGGCCTAGCACTCAATGAAGTAATCAAAGTTGCAGAGTTGGGTTTAATCATCATTCAACAATTAATTGAGGAGAGAGAAACTATCTTGAATTATGCAACAAGAGTGATGCACAATGATTTTAATGTTGAATTATTAGTAAGTGAAAGAAATAATACATTACAATCAGACCGTTCTGAAGAATCCCAGACCTTCATGCCTGATAGAAGAAAATCAAGAGATATTCCTTGGTACCTTGACGGTGATGAGGAATACGATTTGGCTTATGATGCCAAGGGAAGTATCAAAGGTGGTACAGAAGCTGCTTTGGTGGCACATTTAACTCATCATGATTTGTTGGATTCGAGTTTTAATGTTTCTTTCTTGACAACTTTCCCAAGTATGATTCCATTGAGTAAGTTGATAGACTATTTATCAGACAGATTCAATATCGTTCCACCGGAAGGACTTAGTTATGAAGAATACAACACATGGGTTGAGAAAAAATTGAATCCTATACGGCTTCGAGTTTTGAATATTATGAAGATGCTTTCTGAAAGATATTGGTGTGATGCTTTTTTCGACGAAGAAGTTTTAGAGAAATGGCTTAGATTTGCAAAGTCTCCAGCTGTACAAAAATTTTCATTTGGAAGTGTATTAGTTCATGATATTGAGACTATTTTGAGTGGTGGAAGTGTGGTTCAAGTTCGGGCACCAATTTTACCTAGTGAAAAGCCACCAGCTTCATTATTAAAAGGATATAATTATAAAAAATTGAAATTATTGGATATTGATTATGTTGAATTGGCAAGGCAATTGACAATTAAAGAATTCAAATTATATTGTCAGATCACAAGAATTGAATGTTTGAGTAAGATTTGGGGAAGAAAGTATGGTGATTTAGGTGAAACGAAAAATATCACGAATTTTATTACAAATTCTAATCAATTGACAAACTTTGTCGCATATATGATATTGAGAAGACAAGATATGAAGAAAAGAGTCCAAGTTATTAGATTTTTCATTCAAGTGGCAGAAAAATGCAGACAATATAACAATTTCTCATCGATGACTGCTATTATATCTGCCTTATACTCTTCACCCATCCATAGATTACACAAGACATGGAAAATCGTTACACAAAGTGCAATGAACACATTACAGAATATGAATAAGTTGATGAATTCCACTAGAAATTTCAATGAGTATAGAGATGTATTGAAATTTGTTCAAGGAGATGCTTGTGTTCCATTCTTTGGGGTTTATCTAAGTGATTTAACTTTCACATATCATGGTAATCCAGACTTCCTCCACGGAGATGTCAAGTTGATTAATTTTGGGAAAAGAGCCAAGACCAATGAAATCACAATGAATATAGATAAGTTTAAGACTTATGGTTATAACTTTATAGAAGTTAAAGAAATTCAGGATTTCATACAATTGTGGTTTGAGAAATCACCTACTATTGATGAGCAATACTCGTTATCTTTACAACTTGAGCCTAGGGAAACTGCCAGTGCGACTTTGAACAGTTATCTGTTGTCGACTCCATCCGTACCATCGACTCCAAATCCGGCTTGAAGCCCCAGTGACATTGTTAATCATGCTACAATTTAATTTTGGTACGTCCAAGTTCTACATACTTTTCATGTTTTGGTTTAGGTTCTACTTTTTGTTGTTTGTTTTTTAATTTTTGAGGCACTGTTCTTCAAGGGGCGTTGCTTGCACAGGTTTGTTTAGTGCTAAATGTCACAATGTTTTTAGTTTTACTAGGACGTAGATTTGCTTTCTTCGGCTGGAATGGTTGCAATTTGCAACTTGCAATTCAAACTAGTAGTAAAAATGGACGGATGCAACCATTTACCCGGACCCATTTAGAATCGAGCCAAATCAGGAGGAACACAAGTTTGGATCACAGCGGCAGATTCGACCAGCTACAACTTGCAAGAAAGGCTGCCAATATTACAGAGTGAACCGTCACGCACATCCTTCGAAGAGTCTGGACACGAGAGCCAAAATAAGATTTCTATTCAACGAAAACAGTCCCGGAATCACTTAAAGGCTTTACATAATAGTTCCACACCACGCCACATAGCTGATACTCCATGTTTTCCAAAATCTCTCAGTTGGGAAAGAACTTCTCAGAGGAGCTTGCAAGGAACATCAATGACTCTGAAGGAGAGGTAAATGGGCCCAAACGAACCACATCATTGTTGGGTCGTCGAACCGCTAATAGAACTTCAACAGAGACGAATAATGCTACAAATGAGTTGAAGAATGGCTCGGCAATTTTGCAGACAGACACTCCAGATGTGGCCGAAATGACACAACCTGAAGATGAGCCTGTTGAAGAAGGTGATCATGAATCTGGGCAAGGGCAATTGAGTGAGGATTCCAAGGAAAGTACTCCACAACCTGCAGATTCAAATCAAATTAACTTGAACGAATTAGCTCCAGAAATAAGATCAAAGATGAAAAAGTTCCTTAAATATGAAGAAAAGTATCCGATCTTACTCGAAGCATACAAGGTTGAGAAAAAGAAGACTGAATTGATTGGCAGTTTCGAAAAAGTTTTGAGGGAACATACACCTATATCTACTATCTCGGATGCCTCATCTTTAGTTGAATATCTCAAGAGTTTGCAAGATAAAACCAGTATGCTAAATGATGAGATGAGACGTATGGCTGGTGAGAGTTCAACTTTGAACAAAGCAAAAGCAGCCATAGAGGATCGCTTTCGAAAGTTGGAAGCTGAATATACGGAGTTGAAACTGACAACCGAGAAGCTTGAAAACGAAGATAACGGTGAAACAATATTCAGCCTAAGTGAGGAAGATAACAAAGAAACCAATGCCAATACTGAGAGTGGAACCTATCTCCAACTTCAAGACAAGATAGATCTGAAACAGACAGCTATCGAAGAATTAAAAAGTCAAAAGCAAGATTTTGCTGCAAAAATCAGCAGTTTGGAGATCGTTGTGAAAGATCTCGAAAATATTAATACAGAATTAACTAAGAAATCTCAAGAAGAGTTGAAAAGACTTGGCTTAACGAATTCTGATTTGACAGAAAAAATAAAAACCTTGGATTCTGAGATTGTTGATCTCAAGAAGTTGATCGAAGATTCCGAATCAGACAAAAAGCAATTGACTAACTCTTTCAGTGATTTGAGTAATCGACATTCCGAACTTGTATCTCAACTAGCAACCAATGTGGAGGTTTTGGAATCCAGGATAGATAGTCTCAGCAAAGAAATCACTTTAAAGGATGAAAAGATATTATCACTAGAAGAATCTACAGAAGGGGAAAGCCCTTCCAAAAATAGAGCTGCTCCATCGACCCCAACTCTAACGTCATCCTCAAAAAAGAAAAAAAACAAGAAGAATAAAAAGAAGGATGCTAATTCTGATAATCCAAGTGATCAAAATACAAAAGAAACAGAAACCTTGGTTGAGGAGCCATCATCCCATGCTCATGGTACAAATAATGATATACAGTTCAGATACGATCAATTGAAGAAAGATTATCAAGACCTACAAGCTCAAATCACATTATCTACCGATTCAAACAATGAAAAGTTAACACATGAATTCAAGGAGTTGACTAAGAAGTATGAAGCACAGAAACAGGAAATTGAAACTTTGAAGGCTTCATATGAAAAGGGAGCGACCAAAGATGCTGAAGATTCTTTTAACAATATTGAAGCTATCAAAAGTGAGCTCACTGCCACAAAGAATGAAATGGATCGTTTGTCCGAAGAGATTACTAACTTGAAGACAGAAAAAAAATTCATCGAATCCGAAAGAGATACTATCAGCGCGTCTTTAAATGCTAAATCCAGTGAATTGGAAAAATACTTTATAATTGATAAAGAGCGTGAGTCCATAAAGAAGGAATTAGAACTGAACTCCTCTCGATTGAAGAAAGTTCAGAATGAATTCAAGTCAGAAAAGAAGGATTTGGAGGATAAAATTTTGCAACTTGAGGCTGAGATTGAATTGGATAAAGAATCAAGGCAAACTTCCTCGAATACAACCAATGAATTAAGATGGCTGAATGAAAAGTTACAAGTTAGTCTTACCAATTTAAAAAGAGAAATTGATGGTTTAAAAAAAGAAAACGAAAACTTGACCAAAAGATCGCAAGAGCTATCTGAAATAAGAAGCAATGATACTTCCTTGAAACTTGAAATTGCTTCTTTGAAAGCTACCATTGATCATAAAGACAAAAGCATAAATGAGTATTCATCAAGATTAGAATCGTTGAACAGTGCAAAGGATAAATTGAATGATGCTATATCAGACCTCAAAGTAAAGAATAGTGAATCTGCAACTTCGCACAAGATTTTGCAGAAGGATAACAATACTTTGGCTACAAAGAATGAAATTTTATCAAATGATGTGAAAGCTTTGAATAAAGAAATTAACAATCTTAATATCCAAAAACAGGCCCTCAAAAATGAACTAGATGAAATCAAGTTGAAATATGCAGATACCGTGAAGTCCAAGGCCGATTCATTAGATAATGCAACGGTCTTCAAAAAACAGTGCGAGGAATTATCGATGAAATCAAAGGAGTATGCTATGAGAATTGAAACACTAGAAGAAGAAGTTGCTGAAGCTAGGAACATGTTACAAGAAAGAACTCGTGAAGCATCAACTATGAGACAAATGTTAATAGATTCCGAAGAGCAATTCAATGGTAAAGCCTCAAGATTCAAAAATGAGATAAAGAAATTGAAGGAAGAAAAGGAAGAACTCGAGGAGTCTTATAATGTTGTCCATACCAGAAAAAGAAGGGAACTTGATGAGGCAAGATTATTGAACGAAAATTTGAAATCCCAATTGGATAAGATTCAAAGAAACTATGCTGCCTTAGAGAACAAGGTCGTTGATATAGATAGCCAAAGAAGGTCAATTTCAGAAAGCAGCATAAATGAAGTAAACAATAATCATATTGCACCAGAAATCAGTAAAACTATAGAGATTTTAAGAGACCAATTGAGTAATACAAATAAAAAAATAAAGGAATATGAAAACTCAAGTATAATGTTGAAGAAATTGAATGATGATTCCAATTTGAAATTCGAAAGATTAGCAAAGAATTACAAGTTCCTCTCCCAGCAATATAAGGTATTAAAGGCTGCCTCACCTTCTGCTGGTAAGAGCACATCAACTGATAACCTAGGTATACCAGATACTAGTGTTAATGATGATATTGATTTTAGTTCAAGAAGACTGAGTATATCGATGGATGACTCTAATTATGCTTCAGCTACAAATATTGCCTATGTGAAGAACGTCTTACTTGGATTCTTAGAACACAAGGAACAAAGAACCCAGTTATTGCCGGTTGTTAAAACATTGTTGCTGTTGAGTAACGAGGATGAAAAGAGACTTTTGTCCTCTTTGAAACCATGAATCGGCTGTTAAAATTAAATATTGAAATTCTACTAAAAGTAAGTTATATATAATGTTTTATTTGTAGCTTACTGTTTTTGCTTCCAAAATTTCTTGACTCTATATACTTTCTGATATTCTGTTTACGTAATATAGTACAGATTTCTGACTCAGCCCGAAGCAGATGATAAACAGAATTGGGATTACAATCTACACAGTTTATGGATCAGAAACCCACACTATAGAAGAGTATCGTTTATTTCCCATTGATCTAAAAGAGCAGGATCCAGACTGTATCATCAGTTATCTCTATAATAAGCGTGCTCAGAAACCAATCAAGAAATCAAAGAGACCATAAACATAACATATAGACATGTCATTATTTTTCAAATCTCCAATTGACATTGAAATCAGATTAGAAGGAGAAGATACTAGAAAGCATGTGGAGGTGAAAGGGACCCAAGGCAGAAACGAAAAGTTGCCCTTATATGAAGATGGTGAAAGCGTGAAAGGTGTTGTGACTGTCAGAGCCAGAGATGGCCGGAAGGTGGATCATTTAGGGATACGAGTACAGATGTTAGGAACAATTGAGACCAATTCTGATGGCATACAAACCGATGATTTCTTGTCTTTAGCACAAGAGTTGGCAGCTCCAGCTGAATTGAGACACCCGGAGACTTATCCATTTGAATTTCGGAATGTGGAGAAACAATATGAGAGTTACAATGGTAAGAATGTCAAATTACGTTATTTTGTGAAAGTCACTGTTTCAAGAAAATCATCAGATATCATAAGAGAAAAGGCGATGTGGGTCTACTCATTTCAAATGCCCCCAGATGCGCCAACTACAGTTAAAATGGATGTTGGTATCGAGGATTGTTTACATATTGAGTTTGAGTATTCCAAGTCTCGTTATTCATTGAAAGATGTTATTGTTGGTAGAATATATTTCCTTTTGGTAAGATTGAAGATAAAACATATGGAGTTGTCCTTGATAAGAAGAGAGTCTGTCGGCTCTTCGCCCAATCAAATCAATGATAGCGAAACATTAGTAAGATTCGAAATTATGGATGGTGCCCCAGTGAGAGGTGAGACTATTCCAATACGATTATTTTTAGGTGGATTTGACTTAACTCCAACATACAGAGACGTCAATAAGAAATTCTCTGCAAGAACATTCTTATCTCTAGTTTTGATTGATGAGGATTCGCGTCGGTACTTCAAGCAAAGTGAGATAATCCTCTACAGAGAATAGCATTTAACTTCCTTTGGCATCAGCTTTCTTTAATGTTGTGGCAGAAAGTAGCCACTTGTCTTCTTTTGTTTGAGAGATAATGATTCTAAAATATATGTGTTTGTCCTCGCATAAAGTTTAATACAAATTTGAATTGACTTCCAAGTAGATTACTACAGTCGTTAATAGTAAACCTTGAAATAACCCTCGTATATATGGCACATGAAAATGATCAGAAAAACCTAGCATAGAAAAAATAGCAAGCACACCACTGATAGATACAAATTGTTTTGGAAATCACTTAAATCTGTGCTCAAGTTTGATGTGAGCAGATAATTTACTTTTTTTATCAAAAACCGAATCACAAAAGTCACAGTTGAATTCCTTTAAATGTATTTTCATATGTTTCGTGAGATTTGAACTTTCACTGAATCTTTTACCGCAACCAGGGAATTTACATACTAATGGTTTCTCACCAGTATGTATTCTGTTGTGAATAGATAACGAGGATGAAGTTGCAAAAGTCTTCCCACATTTTTTACACTGGAACGGTTTTTCACCTGAATGAATTCTTAAATGTTGAGTGAGCATTGAATCAACAGCAAATGACGAACCACAGATTTTGCATGTGAAAGGTTTATACTTTGTATGAACATGTAAGTGCCTTATGATCTTCTGTCTTTGAGTAAAGGCTCTATGATCACGGTCACACCCGAGCCAATTGCAATGATATATCGACTTCCCTGAACCTATGTGATCGTTGATTAAGTGTGTTGTTAGCTCACCAGCATCTTTATGTTTTTGGTTGCATACTGATACCAACTGATTACTAGAGTCGTATATTTCCCAGTGACATTGATGATCTGGATCAATGACGTCTTCCTGAGGTGTTATTTTAACAGATGTAATATTGACATTATTTTCATCAACTTGAGAGCGGGTTTGTTTACCTTCATTTGATTTTTGTTGATAAGTTTCATATTTGGATGGAGTGGGAGGAGTGGGTATCGAATAATCATGCTGTGTATTATAACTTAAGAACTTGTCTGTGTCATTCATTGTGGATTTCAACTCAATCGAGTTTTTGTGCAAATCGATATGATGAATTAGGGAAGTCAAATCTGATGAGTTGAAACCACAGTTAGACCACTCACACTGATAACTATTATCACTCTCGAATAAGCCTGGCTGGAAATTTGCCTGATGCTCTGATAGTTTCAAATCATTTGATGGTTTCTCCAGTTCATACTCTTCCAAGATGTGGTCTTTAACTATGTGTTCCCTCAAATGATCACTATCAACTTGATTCAAACAGTTATCCCATTGGCACTGCTGCAAATCAACATGTTTGAAATTATTAAATTGAATATTGAACTCGTAATTTTGGGGAGAATAGCTTGAATTCGATGCTGATTGACTTTGCGAATTAGTGACGTTAGGAATTGTAGTGTAAAAACATGATTGATGTATATCATGAGATGATTCGGGTGTTGAATCAATGTGTGAATGACATATATGAGGGAAATGGATATCAAAATCTAATTTTGGATTCCCGTTGGATAATTTTGTTCTCTTGTTTTGTGAAGGCAATATATAGTTACGATTTTTATTTGAATTTCGATTAGCCATAAAATCACCATCATTTGGATTTATCTCTGACGCCTTTCGTTTTTGGTCAGGTTTGAAATTTTCATAGATCTCATAGACATTTCCAATCAAGTTTTCGAACATTGGTTTCCTGTTGTTTTGCGAATCACATGAATTGCTCAACTCATACGAGCAGCAGTCAGTCCCACTAGTATCGCAACAAGCAGAATTCTGGCATGCTGGATCTCGGCAGATTATATCCTCTCTGTGTCTCCCGTCAATTAGTGAAATCTCATCAGTGCAGCAATCTATCTCAATGCACTTTTCATTTGGATGATTTATATCCTCACAATCATCGATACACTCTATTTTGCCCTCTTTACAATTATTCGGATCAAAACATGATGAATCAAAACAGGACGCTCCACACACGTCCATAGATTCGCAATTATCTATGGTGGGACAACTCATCAACGAGGCTCCTAAATTTGAGTCGCATTTCAGATCACTTGGAAGATCGAAGCAAGAGTCAAACTGACAGCAACCTTCTAGTATTTTGTCTATTTCATCACTAAACTTATCTTGAGAGACAATATGATTGATTGAAATCGCATTTAGGTTGTTTTGCGAGCTATCACCAACGCTGTGCTTCGACTCTGGTGTAGGTGGAGTAATAGCAGCAGATGATTGATTTGTGGAGGACGCCGCTAATACAGAGCTGCTAGGAAACAACGAGGTGGAATGGTCATGATTATGGATGTGTCCATGTATATGTGTGTGGTCATTGTGGTTGTGAATATGGCCATGTACGAAACCATGAGTTAAAACCAAGTTCTGTATTTCTTCATTTAGCTTGTTTTGATTCAGAGTTGAAATGGAGGATATCATCTTGTTGAGCTCCTCCAAACTTGTTGCACCAGGCGCCATCTCTTGTACAAACTGTAACAATGGGATAATATGAACGATAACTAAATTAGTAGAACGATAGGTTCCAGATGATCAGATGTAAGAACAGCGATAAGGAGCACAGCTCTGAAATTTTCCAAAAGCTTCAAGTTCGTTGAAACACCTCTTTAAACAATGAAAACATAAGCAATCGCCAAACAACCAAGATGTGATGTTTCTCATCAACTGAAAGTCTTCCGTTCTGCTACAAAAAAGTTCAAATTACCTTGGAGGTTATTCTGATTTCTAGGTTTTTTGATTTAAGAATAACGTGCGGCTCCGTGAGATGATGGATTCACAAGGAGCAAAATTCGAAAAGCACACGTCCCCACGGGCTTCACAACCGCCTTGGATATGCTTACCCGGTGCGATGCCCCAGCTTAAAAAAATTTGAAAAATAAAAAAAATTAAGATTAAAAAAAATAAAAAAAATAAAAAAATAAAAATTGAATACTGAAAATATAAGAACATTTCGTTAAAGATTTAATTTGCATTTTAGTTATAGATATCCACACCTTTAAACACATTCACACATACAAAGATGGCTACCCTTATCCCTCCTCCATCAAAGAGACAAAAGAAAGAGTTGCAACAACCTCGTCAGCTTGATCTTGTCCCGGAAGATATACCTAACATCTTGATAAAGTTCCAGGCTTCAGATACTGGTGATTCGATAGGTGGTTCCATGAGAGTCCCAGGTAACGTTACTGAAAAACAATTAGAACAATTATTGAACCAATTGCACGGTGATAGTGAAGATCCTGTTCCTTATACATTTTCATTATTACTTGACTCCAAAGACAACACCTTAATAGATATCAAAGACACATTGTATCACTCTGTTTTAAAGCCTGGCTTGAAAACAACGGAAGATTTCATGACCTTGGTCTATACACCAAGAGCTGTTTTCAAAGTTAAACCAATCACAAGATCAAACGCTGCTATAGCTGGTCATGGATCAACAATTTTAGCAGCTCAATTTGCTCCTCATACAAGTTCAAGAATGGTGACTGGTGCTGGTGATTCAACCGCAAGAATTTGGGATTGTAACACAAATACTCCAGTCCAGACCTTGTCTGGACATTCTAATTGGGTCTTATGTGTAAGTTGGTCTCCAGATGGTAAGATTATTGCCACAGGTAGTATGGACAATACTGTCAGATTATGGGATGCTGATAAAGGTAAACCTTTAGGTGATAGTTTAAAGGGCCATACCAAATGGGTTTCCTCTTTATGTTGGGAACCTATCCATTTAGTTACACCTGGTGATCTGCCTAGATTGTGCTCTGCTTCAAAAGATGGTACTATAAAGATCTGGAGTAGTGTCACTAAGCATCCGTTGTTAACTTTAAGTGGGCATTCATCTGCTATATCTTGTGTCAAATGGAGTGGTAGTGGTATTATATACTCTGCGTCTCATGATAAAACTATAAAAGCTTGGGATGCTAAACGTGGGAACTGTATACAAACTTTGAAGTCACACGCTCATTGGGTCAATCATTTATCCTTATCGACCGATCATTGCTTGAGGATGGGTCCATTTGACCATACTGGTGAAGCACCAGCTACTCCAGAAGAAGCTCAAAAGAAGGCTTTGATAAATTATGAGAAAGTTGCTAAAATTGGTGGCGAGATATCCGAAAGAATGGTAACTGCCAGTGATGATTTCACTATGTATTTGTGGGAGCCATTAAAGTCCAGTAAACCAATCTGCAGAATGACTGGTCATCAAAAATTAGTTAATCATGTTTCATTTTCTCCAGATGGTAGATACATTGTCTCTGCATCATTTGACAACTCAATCAAGTTGTGGGACGGTCGTGATGGTAAATTTATTGCTACTTTCAGAGGTCATGTTGCTCCAGTTTATCAAACCGCATGGTCTTCGGACTGCAGGTTATTGGTGAGTTGTTCCAGAGATACTACATTGAAGATTTGGGATGTCAGAACCAAGAAATTAGCGGTCGATTTACCTGGCCATGCCGACGAAGTGTATGCTGTTGACTGGAGTGTTGATGGTAAAAGAGTTGCTAGTGGCGGTAAAGATAAGATGGTCAGATTATGGTCGCATTAGTTAGGGGAAAAATGTATATTAGATAGAGAATTTCTGCACCAGAAACGTAAAAATGGATGAACACTATTCGACTTCTTGTTATAAGTGTATAGTTGAGATCAGCATGCGTATTTTTCAGCACGGAAATATTTCACCGATTTTTATTTCAGCCTGAAAAGATATAGAATCGAACTGTTTGAAGTCTACATTATTTCATATCCACATTATACACCCATCCAAGATGGTGAGATCTACATTGGGCCCCTTGAGATCGATAATCAGACATCATTCGTCTTCTGCCGCTGCTGCTGCTGCCACTGCCTCCCCAGCTATAGCTGTTCCAGACATTTCAACAATTGATCCAGCTGAATTACATGGTAATGGATTTGGAAAAGGATCATATTCAATAGCAAGATCTAAAAATGGTAATTTGCCAATATACAGTGAATTCAAAAGAAACGATAAACCATACACTGAAATAAAAAACATTACCGGAGATGTGGTAGCCTTCAAAAGTCATATGCAGAAGCTTTTCCCACAAATAGACAAGAAGAAGTTTGTGTGTGTTATGAACTCAAACCATCTTGTGGTTGAAGGGAACTACGTTCGAATCTTCAAGGAAAGATTGAACGATATGATTCCTAAGAAATAAAGAAAAGTGTGTTTAGCTGGTCAACAAAGTCATATTTAAGGGATGTTATATGTATTTAGAAGTATGTGGGCAATAAAATGTAAATAAATATAGAACATAATGTAGCGATATTTACTAAGTGAATCATCAAAAAATATACATCTGTTTAATTATAAGTACACAAATTATCTCTACCCACAACAAATAAAAATTATAACAACGTCATCACTATCACCCATAATATACAAAAAAACTGTTTTCAATCGGTTCCAAAGTTGAACTCTTTTTCAGATATATCAGAAGAAGAAGTACTAGTTTCAAAGTTTCCAAATGCTTCCTGGCGGATAGCTATTATCCAGGGATCATTCAACAAATCAACAGCTGAAGCTCTTCTTTTTGGATCATGTTCCAAACATCTAGCTAAGAACTTTCTACCTGCATCGCTTAACTGCTCAGCTGAAGGTAATTGAGGCAAATGTCCCGCAGCAATATGATACATGATGGCCCATTCATTATCCAAATTTGCCCATGGCCTACGACCAGTAGCCATTTCCAAAATACAACAACCTAATGACCATATATCAACAATCCCATTTCTAGCACTTGATGCACCAGTAATAACTTCAGGAGACATATACATAGGAGTCCCTGTCATCGAGTTTAAATTAGTTGGATTTCCTTTATTAGTACCGCCTCTAGTCCTTCCGCTTGCAGCGATTACTTTAGCAGCCCCGAAATCCACGAACTTAATAACACCATTATGATCCAACAATATATTTTCAGGCTTGATATCTCTATGAACAATACCAGATTGGTGCAAGTATGCTAAACCTTCCAACATTTGTAAAGTGTAAATCTGGATGACCATCTCATCCTCAATTCTTCCGTGCTCCAATAAGCCTGATAAAGATCCACCTTCACAGAATTCCATGAAAATATAAACCTTGTCACGATGAACTTCAATACCGAAATACTGAACAATATTTGGATGATTCAACATCTCTAAGACTGTCATTTCGTCTTTGATCGATGTCACTATAGTCTTAATTGATTGACTGTCATGGAATCTGATCTCTTTGACAGCCATTACACCACCAGTATCCAAATTGACTGCTGCATAAACACTACCAAAAGTACCACCTCCAATAAATCTTCCCTTTTGCCATCTAATAGAGACACTTGAGAAACTCGAAGCTAATAAGGTAACAAATTGATTCTCAGAATCGGTAGCATCTAAAACCTTACCAACTGACTGTTGTTCATGTTGCAAAGCTCTTCTATAAGTTTCAATCTCCTCGATTTTCTTCATGGTATCTTCTCTGAATGAACGAATAATATCTTCATCTTTACCGGCAGCTAAATTCTTTCTTTGAGAAGACCATTTTAATAATTTCTTCTTTTCTGCTTCACTTGATCTAGCGCCCATAATATCAAAATGAGAAATCAATAACGACATACATCTTGCAACTTTGAGTTTCAATTGGTAGAATTGAACATCAGATAAGGTCAAGATATTGAATCCTCTTGTCATGTCCATAGCAAATTCTAATGCCAAAACGCACCATCTAAAGGTTTTCCGTTCGGTTGGTATACAATCATCACAGATAAAACTGACCCACTCTATACTTAACTTTATCAACTTCATGATAATAGTTGATTTCCTTGTTGAATCTAAAGTCCTTAGAGAATGCTTCCCATAATCTTTAGCATACACAAACATGTTATTAACAACTTCTTGGCAATTACCAACTTTTGCGCTTTTTTCTCGAAGAGTTGAAACACAATCCAAAATGTTTATGGACATTTTGAAGAAAAGTCGGTTTATTTTAGTCAATTCATGATGAACTTTAGGAAGTGAACATCTTTGTTCGATTGAGGGTCCAATAACGTCACCAATTATGTCCAAGAAAATATTCTTGACAATAGGTAGGTTTTCAGCATCACCTTGAGTTAATAATAAGAGTTTTCCCTGTTTGATATCTTCGATAGGAACGTGTTGCATTTTCACATTGATCAATTTCCCGTCCCAAACGATTGGCTTTTGTGGACAAATTGCCAATATGTATCCGATATCTTGCTCATCTTCTTCTTCATCATCTTCAGCAAAAGGAGCATTCTTACTCTTGATCATTTGTAACAAGTCCCCAAATTCATTTCTTGGAGATTCACTCCCACTCAAAGTTGATCCGGATATAATTTTTCGAATTTCACTTTCATTATCATATAGTCCACTGCTTGCAATAAAATAAATACCGTTCTTCTCGACTGTTTCAGTATAGACCAAGAAATGATTAGAGTTTTTCAATATTTCCAAAAACAATTTAATCTTGCTGTTTTGTAAATCAAAAACTAAAGCATTCTGGAAATGTTTTGACAATTCACCTGTGAATCTTGCCAATTTTCTCCTAAGTTGTCCAAAGTTTTCAGTCGTAGTACTATACCACCTCACCATTTCTTGTTGCGACAACAACGGTGGATTTTGCAATTGATTCGTCAAATATGATAGCAATCTCCCGATCAATTTACTTGTCAATACGGAAAATTGTTCTGCAATAACAACACCACCTCCTTCAATGTATAACCCTAAATGTTTCAAAAATTCCCAATTAACTTCTAACTCCTCAGGTTCCTTAAACGTTCTAAAAGTATGTGATGATTTGGAACTTTCCAAAACTTTTTTATTCAACAATGTTAAGAAATAACGAACACAATCCAAAACATTAGTATCGAAACTATCATCCCAAAAATTCCCCATTTCCCAGTCCTTCGAAGGATGGCAATAATCAATGACACCATATCTTACCTCCAAAGCAATAGCAATATAGGATTTAAAATCCTCAATCATTTGATCAATCATCATCAAGGTTGGATTTTTCAATTTTCTAGCGTATAATAATCTCACACTTATAATCTCTTTAATCAAAGTCACTGGAATCAAACATAATTGAACCAAATCGTAAAGATACTCTGGCAAATTCAATAATTCAAACATATGACCTAAATTGATGTAAGCCTCTTTAGATTTTATCATCCAAGGAGCTAATGGGTGAAAAATCCTTTTTGAAAAAATTTGGTGGACATCTTTTTCCTTCATTAATCTTTCAGCTAGAGTTCTGTTATCATCAAATATTTTCTTAGGTTCTTCCGAGCTGGATGGGAACGGAATTTGTTCCTCTGCGACTAAAGACTTTGAAATATCTAGCTCATCGTTACCTATCCATAACTTTAATGATTTTGTTTCTCTCTCTATTGCATTTGTAATTGACAACCATGCGTTCATAGCGGAGATTCTATCTTCAAATTCAGCCGATTTGCATAAAGGTTTATCGTTTCTCATTTCTTCTTGAGTTCTCCATAATTCTTGACAATTTTCATACTTGTCTAGCAAATCGGAAACCTGGACTCTTGGAGAAATATCAAGATCACTATCAACCTTAAATTTGAGAATTTCATCCAATACGGCATCAACTAATGTTCGTTTATACAAGATGATTTTCCTTTGATCATCTTCAGTCCTGCCTAATAATTTGGCTCTAATTCCAAACCATAATTTGTCTTTATAGGTGGCGTGTAAAAACGATTCAGTAGGAACAACAATTTTTGTTCTTTCGCTTCTAACAACATCACCAGTTAAAACAGATGACAACATTGACTGCCATTCTAACCTTTCCAAGACCGTTGGGTCTTCAACATCTTCTTTGGTTAAATTTGTATTCAATGTTGGAAAGGCAATTGAGGTATCGATTTGGTATTGATACTTATCGTCATCGATATCGGCTAATAGATCATTATCTGTGACCTCTGTAGCAACAAGCGAATCATCGTCATCATCATCAGTATCAGTCTCGGACTCATTTTCTGCACCACTGATACCTTTAGTATAGTAATCGTCGATGAGATTATTTTTCATTTTCTTCAAATACAACTTTTCTTGGGCTAAATATTGAGCGTTTGTTTGCTGCGGATGGTGGTTTGTAATTGACCGAGAGCGAGACCTGGAAACGCTATTTCCTAGCTGGGTATTGGGGTTCGAAGAAGGTCTTCTTTGTATTGAAGGGTGAGATGGGAATATATTGGATTGTGAATTTGCCCTTGAAGGCGATTGACCTCTATTTGGGAGTGGCGTATTGCTTTCATTTATTATACGCAGTAAATTGGCATTATTAGGAGAATCATGGAGTTGCAATAAAGACCTGTAGTTATTATTGGTATTATTTGGAGAGTTCTTGGGGGTTACCTTCGGAGTTCTAGCAGGCTCGATAATGGATGGTGAGGACAAACGAGGACTCTCGGGGAAGTTCTTCATGGTTCAGTTGCGTGCTTTATCTATGTGGAGGATTGAATTGATGGGTACCTTGGAGTCAAATTGTAATTTTTCAAGTTGGCTCTCGAATGTCACTTGGAATGGGACTTAAATAATATCAGAAAAACGAAGCTAGGGTCTGAGCGTAAGCAAAAAACTGGGTCCAGAGACTTTGAAGCGCGTGCCAATTGGTGATGAAGTGTCTTTGGGAACAAACACAGGAAACTTTTTTGCAATATCAAGAGGGTCAACTGGGTTGTCTATTTTGCAAAATTAGCCGCCCTAGAAAACCGCATTTCCATCTTTTGAAGATGAACTTTATTAGATTTTCTTGAATCAGAAACTGTGTTTCGGACGACTTCCGATACCAAATTAAGCGCTGAGTGGAGTGGAAAACGGAGACAGTTGACGCTGAAATTGGGAGGATGGACCAGTAAATGTCGTTTGTTCAGCCTGTGTCAGTTGCCACTTCAGTCCGTACGTTTGAACGCTCGAGCTCGAAAGAAGTGCTACATTCCCACATTCAACTGAGGTTGGCGTCGTTTGTGGGTTGTCTCAACTTGTATCTAAACTCTGCCTGTTCTAATCGTCGTGTCAATACTCAAGAACCAGATTGGCACTGGAATCCAATCCAGGCCCCAATCCAAATCGGAATTTTCAACAGATCCAGCAGAGCTACCACAGCGGGACCACAGTATATCAACCCACAAATCCACATAGAGCAAAGATGCCAGACATCTCCAATATGTGTATGTGTCCTTCTTTATCTGTGCTGCGGAAGTTGGAGCTTTGGTAAACAGCCAGAGCGGCGAGCCTTCCTCTTTCCCATAGCTTTCACACTTCATTCATACTAATATTTCCCCTATAGCCAACTATGATTTGGATGAGTGTTTAGAGAAGTTATACAAGAAAGTACTTCTTCCTGAAGTCACCATACATGCCTTGTGCTCTAAGCTAAAAGAGCTCTTGATCAGACAAAGTAATGTCGTTCAAGTATCAACCCCAATCACCGTTGTTGGGGATATACATGGTCAATTCTATGACTTGATAGAAATATTCAGAATAGGAGGATATCCTCCGACAACAAACTATCTATTCCTTGGCGACTACGTTGATAGAGGGTACTATTCTGTTGAAACGATATCTTTATTGATATGCTTGAAATTAAGGTATCCTGAAAGAATCAACTTGGTCAGAGGTAATCATGAGTCAAGACAAATCACACAAAATTATGGCTTTTACTCAGAGTGCATAAAGAAATATGGAAGTACAAAAGTATGGTGCCATTTCACAGATATATTTGACTACTTGATATTATCTGTTGTTATAGACAATTCAATATTCTGTGTCCATGGTGGATTATCGCCCAACGTTCAAACTATCGATCAGATTAAGTTGGTTGACAGATTCAAAGAGATCCCACATGAAGGTATAATGGCGGATTTGGTATGGTCTGATCCTGATGATGAGAATGTGGATTTCCGTTTATCTCCTAGAGGAGCTGGGTATACATTTGGTATTGACGTTGTGAAAAAATTCTTATCGTTAAACGGTATGGATAGAATTTTGAGAGCTCATCAATTATGTAATGAAGGATATCAAAATTATTTTAATGGGTTAGTCACAACTGTTTGGTCCGCACCTAATTACTGTTATCGATGTGGGAATAAAGCAAGTGTATTGGAAATATTTGATAATAATACTCAGAATTTCAATGTCTTTGATGCTGCTCCAGAAAATGCAATGGATTCACAGCCTGATGACTTATTTTCTGAGCCTGGTGAATTTGTCAGTCTTAATAAACCTATAGAGTATTTCCTCTAAGTTGAGGTTTTAGTAATGATGATGAAATTAAAAGTGAAATTTCGATAGAAAGTTTTGGTTTGTTTAGTGAATATGTTTTTATGGCTTTTATTTCAAAGAAAAAGTCTGTTTAATTGTTAATTTGAAGTGAAATGGAGGTGAGTGCATTGAGGTATGAAAAGAGAAGAAAAGAGAAGAAAAAGAGGTAATTTAAAGTAACTGAAGTGGAGAGGTGATTGTTACACATTAATTTGCACAAGTGTTGCACAAATATGTGCTGGTTTGGGTTTTTATAAATTGTATGATAGTGTACCATATTAAATAGCAAATGTTGTTCTATTTAGCTAGCATTTTGTACGTTTCAAAAAAAAATTGATCTAATTATTTAATTTTTAAAATGTATACTTATAAAAGCTCCCAAGTTCCACCTATGATTCACAAAGCAGTACAAAAATATGTAATATACAACTTCAATCACAGATTCAGGAATAGTACAACTCCAAGTTCGAACCGTCATGTATTTCGTAGTCACCCAATGAGATGTGGTCTTTGAAAGTATTGTAGCCTTTTTTCAACACAATTTTTTCTGACGCTGTGCCAATTTGAGCAGCTACCAATCTCTTGAAATCACCGATAGTATCATCCGGTAAGCACTAAATAAATGGTTAGTTCAGGAACAAGGAGACAGGAGACTAGGAGAGATCACTCACCTTGACTGTGACCTTCTTGCCGAGTCTGTCGTTGCAGATGACTTGTATCATGGACATCCTGACGCTGCCAAAAGATGTTTCTATAAAAAACTTTTATCTGGAACTTCTTTTGTCTGTAAAAGTGTTTAGTTACCTTTGATGTTGATAGCAGGGCTTCGTAACCAGAACTATTATTGGAATCAAGAAAGAGCTGAGTTCAAGTGGAACGACAGAATTTTGGCCAGAGAGTTCCCGCCGAGGTGAACTTTGAGTTTGCAGTCTCTTTGTTCCAAGTTCTGAGGCAACTTTTGAGGGCGGCTTTTAGCACAAAAAATTGTTCATTATTTCTTTTGTCTGAGACTTTTTGGAGATGTCGATTTCGCTTTTAATTTTCGAATATCTAAAAAAACGATCACCTCGAGATGAGTTGCAAGAAACCATTATAGACGCCGTCAACATCTTGGAACAACACTAGCAGTCTGCCTGCCTCCTTCCTTCCTTGTGCGCCATGGCCATCCTCTTGGTCGACTCATACGATTCCTTCACTTTCAACTTGAAGGACTTGATCCAGTCTTCTACTGGAAAGCAGGTCTACACCATCCACAACGACACTTTGAAAGATTTCCATGATATTGATCAATACTTATCATTATTTGACGCTATAGTGCTAGGTCCAGGTCCAGGACACCCTCAGAACTCCAAGGACGTTGGGATTCTTCCATATTTGATCAACTTGGCTCATCCTGTTCCTATATTGGGTATCTGTTTGGGCTTCCAATGTATGGCAATAGAAACTGGTAATCATGTATCAACGTTAACCAACATCAAGCATGGACAAGTGTATAATATGACTAATACCGTTAATGATCCACTCTTGGGGTCCTTGGGCAGCTCCTTCGAAAGTGTCAGATACCATTCATTACATATAGATCTAGTCAATGATACTATCTTACCGTTAGCATTCTGCTCTGAAGATGATGGCTCAAAAATTTTGATGGCAGGAAAACACTCGCAAAAGCCACTTTGGGGTGTACAATACCATCCAGAGTCCATTTGCTCTAAAGGAGGTCCTCAATTGATCAAAAACTTCATGAAACTCGCAAACATCTACAATTCAAAAAATAGAGTATTATCTAATGATAAACATTTACTTGAGTCATTGGTTCGGAAGGCTATATGTCCGGATCCTCTCATAAACCAATTCACCAACTCCGTTAGATCTAGTCAATTACAAATCACAGACTTATCTATAAAAGATATCTTCCCTGCTGACATATGTGACTCATTACACCAACAAAACCAAGACTTTATATTCTTGAATTCTGCATCAACACCCGGTAACTGGTGTATTATCGGATGTCCAATACCCAATGAAAGTCACAAAATAACACACTCGACAGAGAGATCCAACATTGTTAAATTATCAACTTGGGGTACAGATTCTGTAAGAGAAGTAGTACTTGAAGAAACTGAAAGTATATGGCATTATATATCACGGTATATGAAAGAGAACTTTATAGATAGGCCAAAGGATAATCTGCTACCATTTCTTGGTGGGTTTATGGGTTATTTTTCCTATGAAGAAGGTCAGTTCATACATTTAGACACATTGGAGAGAAAAACTTCTGAACCTATTCCAGATACTGATTTAGTTTTCATTGAAAGAGCTATTTTATACAACATTTCAGACCAACGATATTACGTCTTGAGTATCAAAAAGGATGATTCCTCATGGATTGACGAGACAATCAGATCAATTTCTATAATATCCAAGATAAACAAGCCTGCGATACCAGGTTCAGTGAAGTCCCTTATTGCAAATCCAGATGATTTGAAAATAGAAATCCCAAATGAAGACAGTTACTTGAAAGCATTTGACCAATGTCAAGAGTACTTAGTATCAGGAGATTCGTATGAATTATGCTACACTACATCTGCAACAATCAAAATCCCATACACTATAAATCCGTGGGAAATATACAAAATTCTTACTATCAAAAATCCATCACCGTATTCATCATTCATGAAATTCAATGATTCGATATTAATTTCCTCATCACCTGAAAGATTCTTAAGTTGGCAACATAATAAGTCTGTCCAATTGAGACCTATAAAGGGTACAGTTAAAAAAACACCTGAAATGACTCTTACTAAAGCTTCCCAAATATTGAACACTCCAAAGGAAATGGGTGAAAATTTGATGATTGTTGATCTTATAAGGCATGATTTATATTCTCTATTATCAAAAGTTGAAGTCTCAAAATTAATGTCTGTTGAAGAATACGAAACTGTATATCAGCTTGTCAGTGTTATAGAAGGGCAGTTCAGCAGCGATAGTTCAATAAGTGGGATTGATATCCTTTCACAGTCTTTACCACCAGGGTCAATGACGGGAGCTCCAAAGAAAAGATCAGTTGAAATATTACAAAAAATAGAAAAGAATGAAAGAAGAGGGATATATAGTGGTGTTTGTGGATACTGGTCAATCACGGATGATGCTGATTGGTCTGTCGTTATAAGATCTGTTTTCAGTTACGAGAATGATTTATTGAATAATGATACGCATCGAGTTTGGAGGATAGGTGCTGGTGGTGCTATTACTATTTTGAGTGATGGTTTAGGTGAATGGGAAGAGATGAAAGTAAAATTGTCAAGTGCGTTACAAGCATTCGAATAGACATTGATGTACTAATGTGTATAGAAATTAATGAGATATGCTTAATTGTAATATTACAAATTTCAAATGTTTTTTCGTAAATTTAATATTCATTCGAAATAAATCCAAAGGCAGCAACGAAAGTTGGACTCGTTATTCAAATCAATTGTGTTTTTTTAACTCTTTTATCATAGAGTATCAAATATAGGATCGTCAAATTAATAAAAACAGGATGTATAATGATAATAAAAATAATACAAAAATCTTAAAGAGAGAGAATTAGATTTTTGCAAAATATTACCATATTATTTTAATTCAGTAATTTCAGTTTCAGTAGCGTTTAATCCCATGACATTCAAAAATAAATTCAAATTACCTATTATTCTCTTACCTTCTTCACCTGATATAGTCTTAGCTTTTGTCATGGTCCCAAAGATCTCATCTCTAATTTCATCCACAATGATTCTTTGATGATTGAGTTTACCACTCAAGGCTAAAGACGCTAAAAATTGCCAAATATATGAATCGTTATCTTCTTTGGAATTAGCGTTACCTGGTGGGAACATCAAGGATAATTTAGATTCTAATGATGTGAATAACTCGTCGTAACAAGATGACCAACTTGAAAGATCAGTGGCACTGATTTTGAATTCTTGTTTGATTAATTCAGCTCTGGATATCAAAATTGTTATTAAAGATAAACCAATCTTGGTTGTGGAAATGAATGAAACGTTGTTCTTATTGGTTGAAATTATTAATAAACCAATAATCTCATTGAATTTAGCTTCAGACAAAAAGATAACTAAGACTTTCAAAGCAGTTAATTGGAACAAATCGATTTTAGCAGCTATATTATCAGGAATCTTTGAGTCTGGATAACTTTTATATGAACCTTTAGAGATAACTTGTAAATGTTGTAAATTGGCCATGATTAAAGTAACAATTGTCAATCTTTGTTCTCTACCCAAGAAATGAAAGATTCTAGGGAAAAGTTTCAAACCTTTATCGTAAGACAACATTTGAATGAACGGATTGATTGTATTTGTTTGATCCAAAACATGTAACGAATCCCATAATTCAGACGGATCAAGTGGTTTACCTTCTCTTTCAGCACCTTCCAAGGTTAAAACATTAGAAATAGCTTTTTCCAATGAATACAAGAGAAATTTCTTTGACGATGTTACACCCAAACCGGAGGCAATATTGTTAAAGACTTCAGTTTCTCTTTCTCTCTTCACAATGTCCAACTGTTGTCTTGGTTTTTTACCATTACCAAAAGTAATCTTACCCAAAGCACCTTCTCTAGCCAATTGAGTCAACTTTGGTCTTTCCTTTGCAACTGTGACAGCTTTTTGAACCTGCTGTTGCATTCTTTGTAAGGCCACGTCAGCTCTCTTATATCTACCACCTAATCTATGACCAGATTGTTCCAAATATGCCTGGGCAATCGAGTTCAACGGTTGATTATTCTGAGCTTTAATGGCTTTGTGGACTTGGAAATAGAAATCTTCATTATATGGATCTTCAGTAACGATTTGAGATAACTGAAATCTCGTAACGAAATCTTTATCTCTAGGATTCATTATACCAGAGTACTTCATGATTCTTTGAACTTTATTTGATCTCTTCACTAATCTATCTTGCTCTTCAGGAGTTAACTCTTGCTCGTGATACCTTTGTTGTTGAAATTGGTTGAATTGGTGACTATTACTATGAGAATGCCCATGATTGTTGTTGTGATGATGGTGGTTCGTATTGTTACCGTTGTTGTGGTGGAAAACTTCAGCTGGTGCATGATGTTGATGTGGTTGTTGAAACAGCTGCTGTTGTTGTGGTTGATGTTGTTGAATAATAGGTTCTTTAGTGAGTGGTTGTTTAGAGCCTAAAACTGGGAATTGAGATAAATCTGGTTTTGCATGTCCTTTGTTTTGAAGAATTTTGGATGGAGAAATCTGCTGGTGTTGAGTAACTTGTTGAACAGGAATATTCTGCTGTTGAGGAGTATGAATGGGTTGCTGATGGTGATGGGCTTGTTGAGGGGGTAAGTTCAATTGAGGCGGTTGCTGACCTGGAGGGAACCCTTGAGGTAAAAATGGCATTTGTCCTGAATTTTGAGGCAAGTTCTGCATTGGTGGGATAAATCCAGGCGGGAACTGGTGAGGGTTAGCACCTGGAGGGATCATATACCCAAAATTACCTGGTGGTGGTGGAACACCAAACATAGGATTAAATTGGGGAGGAAATTGAGCATGTTGTTGCTGCTGCTGCTGTTGTTGTTGCCTAGAGTTTGCAATGAACTGAGATTCGATTTCTTCCAAAGATAAAACATTCTTAGGGTGCTGTTGTTGCTGTTGAGGAGCAGGGGCTGGAGTTGGTTGAGATGTAGTGTTGTTTGACCATAAATTTTCCATTGGTTTCAAGATATCGTCTTGAATAATATCATTCCTTGGCTGGACAGCAGCTTGAGCGTAACTGATATTTGATGTAACAGCTGATGAGGATTGAGGATGACCAAAATCAAAGTCTTTGCCTACGGTAACATTACCAAAAGTTTCATCATTGAAAGCATCATCAGTTTCATTCAATTTTTCGCCTAATCCATCGTAGGTGTCTTCAAAGTCGTATCCATCTTCAGGAATCTTGGAGTCAAAGCCAAAAAACGACATGTGGATGGTTTGAAATTTGAAGTTGAGCGTGTAGTGGGACAAGAGCGTATCTTCTTTCTTCTTTATTCGCATTTCAGTTTTTGGGCAGAACAAACTCGAAATTGGACGAACGTCGTTCTGGTAGCCGCACTCAGCCCACCACCGTTTTGCTCAGAATTTGAACCAAAAACTGAGTAAATCTCTGAGCAGAAACCCACGATTATATATGTATCAAGATGGACTTTCAGAGTTAATTGTGAGACGCCATACGCAAGATGTCTATGTAGAATTATTCTGGCAAAGTCAACAAGTGTTAAATAATGTATCAGGTTATGAGCCCGAGTTGATTCAATTACCAGCAGAAACCGCCAAATATCGAAATCAGTTACAGCGAAAGAGCGGAAACAGAGCCAAGCAAGACCAAACAGCCTGGCCCACACACCATCCACGATCCATTGAACGATGCTTCAGTTACAGCACAACAACGCATTGGTTCACTCCACATTAGCGGAGAGACTCACCATCGGCGCCCAACCACAATCGATAGACCGTATCGTGACAGATTTCGATTTCACTACTTTCCACATCTCAACCCCTGAATCAAAAACACAGATTTTAGTTTCAATTTATATCAGATGTTTCAAGGACCTACTCAAATACGGTGCTGAGAAACTCTTGTCCAGAGAGTACGGTTCCTATATCACTGCAACTGAGCCGGGCTATGATTTCTCGTTATTGATTGACTTGGAGAACTTACCAGCAGACCAAGAATCCAGAGATGAATTGGCAACCAAAATTAGTTATATGAAGAGAAACTGTATTGCTGCTCCATTTGAAAAGGCTTTCGCCAGATTTGATACATTATCTTCTGAATCAGTCTCCAAAAATGTTGACTTATATGCTCCAGAAACTAATGAAACTGAAGAGGTTTTAACAATAAACTATCGTGAAGATGAATCAATTTACATAAAACCATCCTTTGATAGAGTTACTGTTATCTTTTCCACAATCTTTAAAGATGAAACTGATAAAGTCTTTGGTAAAGTCTTCTTACAAGAATTCGTTGACGCTAGAAGAAGAGCTGTTCAAAATGCTCCTCAAGTCTTGTATTCTCATAAAGAACCACCTTTGGAATTGTCAAGTATTGGTGTGAAGGCAGAAGAAAATAAGGGATTCGTTACTTTTGTTTTATTCCCAAGACATTTAGCTCCACAAAGAAGAGAAATTTGTATTTCTCATATTCAATTATTCAGAAATTATTTCCATTACCATATCAAATGTTCAAAAGCTTATATGCATTCAAGAATGAGATTCAGAGTTAGTGAATTCTTAAAGATCTTGAACAGAGCTAAACCTGAAAATGTAGATGTTGAGAAGAAGACTGCTAGTGGTAGAAGATTTGATAAATAGTGTTCTAATTAATGAATTATGTATAGTTAGTTGCCAAAATTTGTCTCTTTTTAGTATAAATGAATATTTTTTATTGTTTTCCAAATTAGACTTGTGCTAGATGTCTTTGAGCTACAATTGTTAAATGTCAAAAACATATATATACAATTCGATTCACATTAGCCGAGTTCCATTTCCTATGAATATAACCTATATCGAAACTCTTACTCTCTCTCTCTCCTCACTCTTTATCCGTTTATCCTACTAACCTATTTAAGCCTTTGCTGGTTTCTTAACACCATACTTGGACCTTGAAGTAGTTCTATTAGCAACCCCACTCAAATCCAAAGCTCCTCTGACACAATGATACTTTACCCCAGGTAAATCTTGAACTCTCCCACCTCTGACATAGACAACACTATGCTCTTGGGCGTTATGGCCTTCACCAGGAATGTATGAGGACACAATATTACCATTAGTTAATCTCACTCTTGCAGCTTTCCTTTGAGCTGAATTTGGTTTTTTAGGCTTCAAAATCATAACTCTTAAAACAACACCTTTTCTGATAGGACATCCTTCTAAACTTGGGGCCTTAGAGGTATTCTTCTTCTTTGGCTTGGTGGCACCTCTTCTTATTTGGTTCAAAGTAGCATGTCTTTTTTGAAACTGGCCGACAAGATCAATTTTTTGGAAGATTGGTTGGAAGACGGATATTGACGATGTCAACTTGGGCGCCACGCGGAACGCCTGTGTGGTCTGGGTCTTCAATATATTGGTGAACAACGATCTCAACATCTCAGTAAACGTGTGTTCTGTTCCTCTACCGCTTCTTGTTGTTCTGTTCATTTGGGTTCTTTTTGGTGCTCAATATTTTTCACTTTCGGCAGAACGGCCATTACCCGTCGCGCTTTCCCGCCAAAAAGAGAATCAACAACCAGTAAGAAAATGGAAATTTCGATTACTTCCACAAGAACAAGAAGAGCTCAAGATTTCTGACGCCCAGACAGATCGAATCCACACACAATGTTGAGAACTTTATTCACCAGATCAATAGGCCGCACTGCCAGAGCCTTCCCAGCTGCCAGAGTCGCTGCTCCAGCTCCATTAAGATTGGCAAACAGTTTCCAGAACTTGAGATTCTACTCAGATGTTCCTGAATTGACCAAAGAACTTGTTCAAGAAAGAATTTATGAAATATTGGAGAGTTACAGCAGAGTCACGGATCATGCCAAGATAACCACTGAAGCCTCCTTCTCAAAAGATTTGGGTTTGGATTCTTTAGATGTTGCTGAAATTGTCATGGCCATAGAAGAAGAATTCTCTATTGAAATTCCTGACCATGAAGCAAACGAAATTCAATCTGTTAGTAAAGCTATTGATTACGTTTTCTCTCAACCAGATGCTTGTTAATCTTATATGATCGTTGTTATGCCCGCTGCCCCCCTTAAAACAGAGATATCTGATTCTGTTATTTATATAACGTGAATCTTTCCCTATATATGTATTTATTTTTATTAGACTTTCAACCTTGACTCTTGTTACTTGTGTACTACAGCCGATTTATGATCAGTTTTCATTAGATTGCTATGGTGGTGTGTGGTTTGGTCGTTTCATTGATAAGAGTAAACAGAGATACATCTTTAGTTGCCTGAGATAAAAATTTCTGTAACTTCCAGAGTCTAATTAAAAACTAAGTTGTTCTGTTACAAAAGTGTCTCGATAACATCCCGTGCTTGAATCTGCTCTAATACTATGAAAACTATCCGTGCTAATGATTTTAATCTAATTTGGACTTACGGGTGATATAGGCACTAGAGATACTCAATTTTGTTCATATATTCAGACTCATCTCATATAAGAAATGAATACGAATGCAGTCAAATCCAAATGTGCTTAATTTTGAAGAATACAGCTTTTTGGATTTCAATTGGACAGCCATTGAGTAATGGTATCTATCATCAAAGTTCCCGTTGGCCATCTAATACAGGTAGCAGCTCGAAAATATCAGCCTGATATAACTATCAGTCTGTGTCGAAATATTGAAGTCTAGTGTATTTTTTTGTTTCGCCGTTTTGCAAATATTACACCAGTTCAGCTTCAGTATGAAGCATGGATTGTGTTAA
>JAJMGN010000226.1:0-117065 GCA_030575015.1 Cephaloascus albidus | reverse complement strand
TTAGAGTTATTCTCACAACGCAAAAATGACTTGGTGAATGTCAACGTTGGCGTCCCATATACAGCCAAGCATTTGGCTAAAGAAATATTCAACATGAAATTGACGGAAGCAGCTGTGGCAGGCGAATTGGTCAAATTCATACCACACAACAAGGAGGACTTTGATAGACCTTTCCTCACATACGATGAAATAATGACGGGTAAGCATTATGGTTCAGTACTTTGGTGAAAGTCACCAAACTGCAATTCTTATCCAATACAATCAAGTTCCACAATGAGGATATCGATGGAGATCAAAAAATGATTCTTCGTATGGACAAAAAGACAAAAGTGGTCATCTGTGGAGGTTGCAATCAATTAAGCCACCATACCAGGTATGAGTGCGAAACAGCTGAGGACTGTTTCATGTGTGTGCGTTCTACATCAGACCTTTCAATATATAAGAAATCTCACCCACCTCATCAACATAAAGAGTTCATGGCTAAGATTGCGTCAAACTCTCTCAAAAAAATTAGAGCATTGCTCCAAAACAGAGCGGCTGTGCAACCTGACATAGCTGAAGGTCCAAAAGAAGACAATTCTAAGGATGATAAGGAAGAACCAGAAAATCCCATCATAATTGACTCAGAATTAGATTCAGCTTCAGATACAGATGCCACAGGAGGTGAGAAATTAGCACAAGACAAAAATACCGTCTCGCGTCACAACTAAACGGCTGGTGAAGATAATCCAGAACTGGCTTTGGATTCCTCTCAATTAGCTACTAATGCTAACGTCAACCCAACACAAACCACTAACCCAATACCAAATACACCCGTACAAAATAACTTACTCACTACATTTATTCCAAGATATATGGGTGCCAATATACAACCACAGGGTCAAGTACTCGGTCCAAATCAATCAACACCATTAGCTAGAGCACCAACTCTTAGATCTAGCCCAACTGGTATGTTTGGGTCATCAGAACTGAGACAGATAGACTTGAGAGCACAAATACTGAAAAGAAATATGGCAGAAGCCAGCTTGGCAAACCAATCAGAAGTGTCCACTATGGAGACACCTGTGCGTACAGGGACAAAACAACAACGAATGCAGATCAAGAAGATGAAGACAATTGGTTCAACGCTATTGATATCCTGGTGTTGAGCGAAGCAATGATGGAAGAAGCTGAAGATATGGAAGGTGTATCCTTCTATGAAAAGGCATTCCATGTGGATCAAGGAGCTGGTGATCCACTGAACCCCTCTGATTTTAATTAATCAAGAGAGGTTCAACAACACACATCATATTTCGATCTAGAAAGACAAAAGGCCATGGATCGATCTAAAGGAGTACATAACTCAAATGGTCAACACCCAATGACGCAGAGGCAAGCCACAAATGAGAAACTGGTTTAATATGTGTACAGGATTTAGTCCTCTCCCAAGGAGTCAATAAACAACCTAGACTCAGGAGAATCTGAATGCATAATATATATATATTAAAGGGAGAAAAAGAAGAAAATTTATGAATCAAGCTATCTGCTACACAAAATCATTGAAGATATTCTGAATATGGAATTGAAAGATAATAATAATAATTATATTAACTTAAAAGGATAATCAAACCTAATAATTTTTTTTTACAACTTTTACAAAACTGGAGCCACAAGGCGAGATATGAAATAACATCACCTATATACTCCTTTCAGAAAAAAAACAAAAATAGATAATGGAGAAAGTAAGCTTTTGAAATTATTGATACATATAAGTATATACAATTAAGTAGTTCTATTTCAGCATAGTAAATAACTAGATTATGACTATGAAACTATATAATTTTGAAATACATTTTTAAACTAAAAAAAAAAAAATACTACCTAACTAGTATGTGGTATACAATTCAGTGTCTTTCAGACTCTTTCTTGAGTCCTTGTAAGTTGTAACTTGTCTCGACTCTTTTGTCTCTGTCAGATGCCTACTTATTCTCAGACCCCGCTGCAGCATTGCGATTTGCCAATGGACATTGTGAGATCAACGGTTCTCTCGCGATATTAGTAATTAACCTCAGTTGGGTAAAAGGAAAGAGTGCAGCTGCAAATCTTAAGCATCCCTCAGTGGCAACTTGCAAGTGCTCACTGCTCACTGTCTGGGTGACCAGTGACCACTGACAGCGGCTGTAACTTGCGTCCATTTGTTGACAGTTTAGCCCAATGGGGCGGTCTTCTGTTCCCTTCCCGTTCGCAACCTGGTCTCACTGTTCAGATCTCGCTCGATTTGGTTTGGTCTCTAGGAAGTTGCAAGTGGAACTCGAGTTTCGCTGCAGCGGCAGACTTCGAAAACTTCATCAAAAAAATTGTGCTGAGAACGACGCAACCTGCAAAACTCCAAAATTTGCAAAATGCTTTTCAGATTGTGAACCCACTCTGACCTTGACAATGTTGGGTTGGAAAGTTAGAAGTTAGAACGCTCTATTGTGTGCTCAACTGTGAAAGTCTGAGAGATCTCGTTGCACTATGGCTTGCTCTATTGTGGAATAGGGCCAGCGACATGGAAACAATAACAAATTGCTATTCTTCTAATTAATGTGGCACCGTAACAATCTTGTTCATCCTTGTCATCTTCAACTAATTGCTCAAATTGGGTAAATTGAATCAGGCTATTTTGAAGGTTAAATAGTTACGTTATTTACGCTTCACGAATCACGAATATGTATACATTGGGAGTGTATGGGTTAATCAAAAAATATTTTATTGATTCACGGATGGTTACTTGTTAGTACATCTTAGGAAAATCTATATAAAGGCTTGAATCTTCCCTTGATTGATTATATATTCTTTTCTTTTTATCATTACAGTTTAGTTCATCAACTTTAATTAAAATCTTCATTCGCTCTTCAAAAATGCAATACTCAAAACAATCAATCATCTTAGTTGCTGCTTTATTAGCTTCAAAAGCCAATGCCAACGCTGCTCCAATCCAAGAAGATCTTGTTGATAACTTATTATCAGCTGTCGCTTCAATTGCTACTAACGTTGTTAACCCAATCACTGATATTGCCTCTGGTACTCCAACTGCTATTTTAAGTGATGCCAACGCAGATTTAGACAAAGTTCTTGGTGATGTTCAATCAATTGTCAGTGATCTTAACAACTACATCGCTTTACCAACTGGTCTTGTCGGTGATATTCTTGCTGATGTTGAAAAAGTCTTATCTGGTGTCCTTGGTGATGTTGGTGATTTACTTTCTCCAGCCACTGCTTTAAAAGGTGTCTTGGGTGGTGATTCTGCTTCTTCTGCTTCTGATGTCGCTTCAGCTGCTGTCGGTAAATACGCTGATGTTATTGGTTCATTAACTTCAGTTATTGGTTCAGCTGCTTCTTCTGTCCCAACAACTTTAGTTACATCTACTTCTGTTGCATCATCTGTTCCTGAAACTTTCGGTAATGCTGGTTCAATCACTCCAGGTTCATTAACCATTGATACATCTAAATCAAACACTTCATTAATTGATGAAATTGTTCAAACTTTAGCTGATACTGTTGGTACCGTTGGTACTTTAGTCGGTAATGTTTTAGGTCTTACTTCTTATCTTACCAAATAATTCAATTAATTTTTGAATAACTTTTTCCCTTTTCTCAAATTACAGCATGCAAAGTTGGGTGCATTACATTTACTTCAATTTCCACCATCCATAATTTAAATTACCAATCAAAGATTCAATTAACTTCACCCCCTTAAAATTCTTCATCATTTATTCAATTGGGTGTTTACAATACTTCCTAATACTGGTATTTAATTCTTTTTATGCTTCTTATAGACTATCTGAGGTGTTATAATTTTCTTTTTCAATATAGTTTCCGTTTAATATTTAATTGTCATTGTAGTTTGATTAAATTTCGTACGCGTTACTTGTTTGATTTTATATTACAACAGTATTGTTCCTTAATTCTATTGTAGATTATTGTCCTTTAAAAGTATAATAGCCATTTATATGCACTTTTGAACAATGAATCCAGATCTTGTTTAACTTCACGCGAGCACAACCTGAAAGATCAAGAATCACGAAACACGCGCGACGTGCTCAAATTTCAGATCTATATTCATGATGTTATATAAAATATACAACATGCAGTGTTCTCATAAATTTAATATATATTTATGAATTATTATAATAATTTATCTAATTTAAAATATTCCGTTTTATATAATTGATATTATTTTTCTCATTCATCATGATCGATCTTAATTAATAAAGAGCGATAGTAAATAATACAGCATAGCAAATGCTTGCAAAGGTAGACCATTCGATGGAGAAAAGTTCCTAATTAATATTATACAATGCTATCCGCTAAGCTGAGAAAAATCTGAGTTTTTCACAAATCCAAAAAAACAAAATCAGTACACTATAGTCTATATTTCACACGGAGAAAGGACGAAAAAGGCTCTAAAAGACACAGAGAAATGTATTTAATCCATAATTCATTATATATTTCTATAAAGAATAGATAACAGTAACCTTACACTATAAGGCCTTTCTGCTATATAAAAATATGACATAATCAATTATATAATAAATTTATATGAGTTACCCTGGGGGATTAGGTAACCTCCGCAGGAGGGGCCTTACACATAGTTTGACCTTTATAGTGGTGACTGCGAAAACGATATCGCTAAAACGCTCTACGCCTCCACCACCACCCCATAACCTATACCATTCGATAGCTGAAACAATAGTTCCAAACTATTGTTTAACCCATTTTTTATGGCTTTGTTGCCATTATTGGCGGAGCTAGAGAGCCAGAAACACCGACCTGACTGCGAAAATGCAACCCCCATAGTTAAGGATTTCGAAAATCAGAATTTGTCCTGGGCACGTAATTTTTTTCTTTGGATCTTAACTATACAGGATCTTTCTCAAATTTCTCAAAAATTACTCGGAATTTGGGGTGAATCAACCTCGATTTCCTCGAAAGTCTTCATTATGAAGTTTAAATTACCTCTAAGGTGCTCGGGCTTATATAGTTAGGTTAAATTCAAACTTGGCTTTTTAGCTTACGTAATAAAATCATAAATTTTTGGCTTTTCAGAAATCAAAAAAATCGTTCAAGCTTACGTAAGAATTGTACTTGAAAAATTTCAATCACCACTATGAAGTTCGAACTAAGTGTAAGACCCTCTTGCGGAGGTCCCGTGACCGGGAAGCTGGTTAGGGTCTTATAGGGTAAGATTAAGATAACAGCTGATTCGAGGCGCTGGTTCACCGTGATCCAGCAGTTGTCGATTCTTGAGGAAGACAATATTTATTTTCACAATAATTATGACTTTCTGCGATTTGGCCCAGCTGCTTCCGGTTATTGCGTGTTATAACAATTGTTTTTTGTAATCAATTAGTTCATCGATGAGCAGTTTGCTTGGTTAATCACAGCTTATTGCAACAGTTTAGCAGCAGCCACTTGCAACTTGCAAGCCTCTCGGTCAGAGATCATCGAATCAAGGCCGAAAAAGACACTCGATAATTGGCTTTTGAACTTTGAAGTAGTTCGTTGAACGGTGCATTCCAATTTCCAGCTAACAGCTATGATTGGTTGATGATCTCTAATTTAACTATAGCTGTCGAAGCCTCGAATATTGTGTTCCCGAATTCATTGTTCTTGCAGGTATCTACTATCTAGATTCTACTATAATTTACTTGTATCAATTGCAATAATTAGGTATTAAATTATGTGTTATAATTTCAGCGTCTTTAAATCCTGCACACAAAATTGAATGTGATTAAAGGACATATCATGGATAGTATATATATTCGCATGATTAAGGTCAATTGGCCCTCGGGATCAATCTTATAAGTTATAACCGGAACGTTCTTCTTCATGAATTGGTTCAAAATCAATATCAATATTAAAATCACTGATGTTGAATAATGAATTATAATTAATCCACTGAATTATCCATGTTCATGATCGTGTTTTGAAACCGGCAATATGTGGCGCTTTTTTGACCAATGGTCGCGACTCGCGGACTTACTGGCATGGTTCCATCTGATTTCGAGCATCTATATTATGTCGAATTAGGGACTTAATCATTGAGTTCATTGAGCTGTCCACAGTCCTATACTACTGCAGGAGGAGACTTCTCAGTGAGTACTGGGCACTGGGTAATTGGGGAATTGGTAAGGTAATAACTTATAAGCATACTCTCGAATCTCGATTCTCTTACACTAAATGTACCGAAGCGAATGGCTGCGAACTCATCGCCTGCAAACTAATTTGATCTGAGATCGACCGTTCATGTGACTTGTACAGTGTACTTGGTGCAGACTTCAGCTCAAAATTAACATTAACACGCCAAACATCAACCTTTGATCTTATAATTTATCGATGCAACTAGAGATGTCTCTTCATTATCGCAACTTAATTGGACAATGGTGGAATTTGAATGGTCACTGGTCAGAGTTCAGACATGGTCAATACAAGTAAATGAGTAAAAGCTAAAATTTCAAGGTACCAATCAGACTCTCTCGGCGGCAAAGACTGAAGTCACAACTTATATCAAGTTTCAACGTACAGCTGCTGCTTCCCAGATATACCCTGGACACTTTCAAGTTTCAACTGAGTCTCTTCAATGAATACCTTTTCAAGATTCCAAGGTACACACCCAGCTTATATAAAGTGCATATTTACTGAAGCATGCATTTCACTATCGCTTCTCCATCAATACATTCAAGTTTAAACGTTTTTCTGATTTGATTACCCAAAGTACCATATACTGCTGGCCATTTTGTTTTGTTGTTGGTCCTTTCGATGTTGGTATTATAATCATTATTAGTATACGCATCAATTGTCCAACGGATGATTTATGATGAATGGATTCAATAAACTTGAGAACTTTATATAAACTAACTCAAATCACCAAATTGTTGAAAGTTTAAATCTTTTACAGTATCACCCAAATCAACTCGATACTATAAGAATATCACTGCATATCAATATTCAATCAAATCAACATGCAATTCATAAAGACTTTGCTATTCATTACAACCTTATTGTTAAGAGCCAGTTCTCTCAGTACTGTCGATTCTCCAATCACTACTTCCACGCAGTTAACATCGGTTTGCGCTGCTATTTCCACCACCGTTTCAATAGCTTCTGATTCCACTGCTACCGCTATAATAGACGTTCAATTAAGTGAAAAGGATTTTATAATTGGTTTCAACAAGTATAAAGTTTACTCATATATTTCATTAGGTCGTGAAATTGAAGCTTCAACATTCCAGTTTTTATCACTTGGCTTAGATTTTCTTGAAGGTCAAGCATATTTGAAAAATGGTTCCTTTTTCGTATCATATGAACTCATCGCTCCTTCCATTATCAGTGATTTAGTTATATCTGTCCTATCACAATTTGTCATTGGTAAAGATCTCATTATAATATCTGCATTACCTGACTCTTTCACAAATTTATATTGTCTGAAAAATGCATTTGTTTGTTTACCTATCACCTTAACTCAATTAATAACCTGTTCATCATCAGATAATTACGTTATTAGTCCTCCAACATTATCTAAAAATCTTATTAGTAATATAGTTCAACCAAATGTTTCTCTTCCAATAAGTTTAGCGAAGAGAGATATTGGTTTGCTGATTTCAACTATGATTGCAGATACCTTGTCTTCTGCTACATCAGTGGAATTGCCAGCTGTCCAAACTATTGTTTCAAGTTCCTCTGTTCCTTCATCAAATATTACCTATAACTGGACTGATAAAACAAGAGTTTATCATCTTTAGGTATACTTTATTAACTACTTTATAGGTTCTCGTTTTTTTTTATCCATATTGTTGTTCATTTTTGTTGTCTTGCACGCATATCATTTTTGAGCATATATTCGATTGAATATAATCTATGGCTGTATTATAATAGACTCTGCAATATAGATAATTTTTATTCGTCATTCCAACTAGCTGTAATGTAATTATTAATATTCAATGTTCATAATTAAATACATATATATCCAGGCACTAACTAGTAATTATTAGTAGTAATCAATAATTCAGCTATTAAACATGTCAAAATTGTAAGTTAAAAATATTATAAACTGCAATATTTTGCAGGATGGATCATGGATCGTCGTCGATAATGAAATTTGGTACGTAGTTCCTAACTATTATAACCTCTAGGACTTATACGTATAGGCTAAGTGTTCTAACTTCCAATTATAGGTTCTAAGTTCTAACATATCTTGAAAATTGCTGTATGAGTTTAATGTATATCTGGCTTGAACCGGCATTCCAATTTCCAATATTACTTGCATGAGTGATTAATTGCAACCAGCTTTACGTCGATTATCCGGTCAGAGCTCTATCAATATACTACGTAGTTTAGTATTAGAATTTAGTTCTTTTTTTTTTCCAAACAGTACTTGACGTATATAACTTATAAGTGACTAGTAGTTAGAACTTAGTAGTAACTGTTGGAACCCGTAAGCTGGTTGCTACAGAGATACCGGGAGTATCCTGAAAGGTCGACGAATTGTCGAGTATTTATAGGAGACTTTCCCAGGTGGATACATATGATATGATTTTAGAGAATAGACGTTATAGTTACCTACAAGAGTGTATAAAGATATAGAGAATGTCCGGTGCAATTGAATATGAAGAAGACAAGCATTACAAGAAAATGCTTGATACGATCAGGGAACAAGAAAGCCACATAATAGATTTGGAAGAAGCTCTTCATGAACGTGATAATGAGATGATAGAGAAGAACAGAAATATCATGAAGCTCGAACTGGAGATCAGGACGTACAAGAAGTCTTTATCCCAGAATCCAGATGTGGACTTAAAACAACAATATCTTCCGCTGCCTATTGCAGGAGTATTAATAGTTGACGAATAACACTCTAATACTCTTCTTCGTTCATTTTGTTTAAATTAAAGTTTTGATTTTTGAGAAGTATAAGAAAATAATTTATATATATCTCATATTTGAAAAAAATAAAATTAATATATTAAATTCAAGAAAACAAAAACTGATACCTCTTAATACTAGGAATTTAACCAATCTTAATGCTCATGAAGCTAGTTCTATCAATTCTCAACAGAATCCACTATTCAATTATGGATAATTTTGGTTCTAGTATATTATTTAATTGAATTCAAATTTAGGAATTCGTGGAATTGCAGCCATTTCGAAATGGTCAAAATTTGTATGGAAAACGCTAACAAAATGGTCAAATCGAAAACGAAAACGGTCAAATATATATAACTAATCGACTCAAAATTGAACAAAGCCGACGCAATGCTTACTATTTTGTTCTAATAGTAAGGGATCAAGGAATCAGGGGGATTCTGACTGTATAGGCTTAGCCAGACTTCTAGGGACTCACAAAAGAAGATGCTAAAGGTCCTTGATGGCCAGACGTGAAGAGATATATCAGAAGAAGAACGTTACTTATAATAACCTGATAATCAGCTAGAACAAAGCTCAATTAAAACTGTGATTATATCCGATTCCTACCTTTGAAATGACACTTCAAATCCTGTACCGCGAGGGCATCATATTTAGATAATATTATGGAGTAGTACATGAGTTAAAGTCATAGTCCCTGTTGGTCAAATAGACTTCAATGTCATCGATTTGCTAATGATCTCAAACGGAACTTCAATCAAAAAATCAGTAAAATTCAAGAAAAACAGGAAAATTAAATTCTCAAAAAAGATTTGAAGCGATGTCTGAGCTTCAAACCAGCGGCTGATTAGTAATTATCCAAACTTGGTAATTCGCGAACTATCGCTTCAAACCATAACAGAAACCGGCATCTGGCTGCAGAAACTAACCTCAAATTTTAGATTTTCGGTTTTCCCACGCAAATCTGCCGTACTTTTTCGCGCTCCTTAACTATGGGGCGAAAATTACTGGTGCATCTAATTATTAATAACTAGCTGTGTGCCGGCGCGTGCGACCTGAGGCTCAAATTTATATTGGCTTTAAATTATATTTGATTTCGACGACATGATTAATATTATATATATTTCTGCGCACAGACGTTTCATTATAAGTGTATAATGTTCATGTTATAAGACTGGTGTAGTGCTCTAGCCTTTGTGACCTCTCTCTATGTCTAGCACAGCTCACGAGGCTACAGTCTTCACCATATTACAGCTGTCAGCATTTCTTCGAGTCTATTCTTGTAAAGTGTAACTTCAAATTTACGTCGAATCGCAACCATCAACTCTAGCTCTTTCACTTTCCCGCGTTTACACACCCTTGGCCTTGAAGTTTGAAGTTTGAACTGTGTGGCTCCAAGTTCCAACCTCATATTGCAATTTGCGTTAATTATGTATTATGTAGTGTGTACTAGAATCGATAATGGCAATGGTTATGTGCACCCCATAATAATATCTATTAGAATTTAGCGCCGATCTGTCAACCATCAACGTGGATTGTCTTTGTAGAACAACTGAATTGACGCACAATTACACGAAGATCGATTCTTTTCGTTCCGCAACTGGAACAGATTTGTACCTTTTTGATAGCGGTTCAATATCACCTCCACCATCTTTATTTACATATTGACAGATTGACAAAATAAATGGAAATAGACACATCTAGCTCACATATCCGACATATCTTATACGTTTACTTCCTATTATTGAGCTTTGGGAACAATGCGCTGCTAAGACATAGAAAGTAGTTCTACTTACGCTCAACAGCTGTTTAATCTTATTCAAGTCTCAAGAGTCAATTCCTTTTTGTATATAAAGACCTCCATTACACCTCTCTATCTTCTTTTCTTTTGCTCGATATAATCAAATCAGTTATATCACTACCAAACCTACAAAATGAAATTCTCAACTTTCTTATTACCATTCTTAGCTTCAGCTACCTTAGCAAACTCAGAACTCATCAAAAGACAAAATGTTGTCCCTGCTATCTCAGATAGTGTCAAAAACTTTGCTGGTAAAGTCGCAGGTACTGCTCTTGAAGCCAAAGGTGAAGCATTTACTGCACCTTCTCCAGACCATGCTCAAATCCCACATCTTATCGAAGCTATCTTAGCCACCATTGAAGCTGATATTGAAGCTCTTGTTCAAGATATTGTTGACATCATCACAGGAGCTGCTCCAACTGCTTCCATTCCAACAACTTTGTTAACTTCCTTGACTATTCCAACCAATTCAATTCCTTATAGCTCAAGTAATATTACTTATACTTTCTAAGTATCTACCGTCCTGTTATAATCTGCTTATTTTTCAATTCATCAATTTTCCGCTAGATCTGGTACGCGTATTGACTTTGGTTTAGATGTTTATAAAGTATTTCTTCTTTCTTGTTTCGCTCTATATATTATTAAGGGTTTTATTATAATTCTTTTCAGTCATTATATCATGATTGGATTTAAAAGTGTGGGTGATGCTTTCTTGGTTCTGTTATAAATCATGTACTATTTTATTCTTCTTACTTCAGCTAATTAATTTAATTCGATATCCTAATTAATTATTATATTTTACAATTATTGTAGATATTCCGCGAGCTTCTCACTAATTAATTCTCCGAATTTTGACTTCTTTATAGTACAGCTTGCATGGCTAGGTATTATAATATTTTGAAATCTCAAAAAGCTGAAATTGAAAATATGATCATAAATTTCAACTGATTCAACTACATGTGTACACAATTTACAAATACACAGCACAGCTAGGCTACAGCGAAGAACATGAGATCAACGTGACGTTATTGATTTTCAAAAGATTTTTCTTCGATAGACATATATAATTAATATATACCATCATCCATGTATACTAATTAATTAATATTAATATAAATTATATTAATTATCTAATTATAATAGCAATATTATAATATATAATATAATATAAGTTATATGTCGTCGTTCATTCAAATAATATATTGTACGTATATCTATATAATGTTGATCAATATATATACTATATCTTCATGATTTATGATTAATATTATAATATATATTATAAATGTGATCCTGCGCGCAGTTTTATGTTATAAAAAGGCATCAAAGAATTGATCAGGCTTATATATATGTAATATTTTCAACTCAAATTAATACCATAGAGTTTCCAGTTACGTACTCTGTGTCCATACAATATGGGTTACTAGTGCTAGTACTACTTAGTACTAACTAGACGTCATGTCACAATATAATTAGTTAAAACGACGTAAAACAAATACTAGTATTTGTGTCGGTAACTTGTAACTACTAAGCAGTTGAATCGATGTTTATACTTTATGGTAAAAATAATAAGAATCTCAACTTTATAAATTATGAGATTGAATGTCAAACTTATGAAGAGTCAAGAGTCAAGACATCTCATTAAGGCTGGATCTATGTTTGCTAAAAAATAATATTTTTAAATATTTGATTCAATATTTAATTCAAGTTGCAACTTGCTGCATCCTGCAGCTCGATCTAAATAATAATTCTCTAAATCGGATCCCATTATTCAAGAATCAAGATGCATTTGATCTGAATCACGATTCAGGAATCACCGCTAGAGTCCTAGACTACTTAACTAATTAGAGTGATGAATCTAGATTCTAGACTCTAGATATCGATCCTGAATCCTGAATCCTTGGGAGTCGGAGCAAACGATCGATATGTTTTGTAATTTAATTCCATCAGTTTTTGATGGTTATATTTCGATAGTTGAAACTTGAAACTTGGGAGTGAGACGCTTTGTAAATATTTTACTATTAAATTACTGCTCGAACTGCGCATCTTGAACTTAAAGTTATATTTATACTTATATATATTAGATCTATTAATTAACTTTAGCATATAGTTTTTATTGCCCAGGGCTGCAGGCAGAAGTTACAGCAGAATACAGGTAACTAAATTATATTTAAGTATAAGCATTATAAGTTCTAACTGTAAGTTCTAACTGCATGTTACAACTTATAAGTTGTAACTTGTTAGGCTACAGAGACCCTAACAATGATGACTTCTTATAATTGGGAAGTAGGAATGGAATTCGCTCTACTATAACTGGGAATAGTACTTGCAGCAGTGTGCCAGTGGCTTAAAGCGATGTTTAGTCTTCACTGTTGACAGAACAAGGACAAGCATGGCAGCTTCGACATCTCAACAACAACATCAATAACTCAATCCTGTAATGATGATTCAGCAGAAGAATATAGGAGGAAAGAGATTTATATATATATATATATATTAAAGACCAAATTTCCTCTCATTTCAAGTATATAATATAGAAAGATAGGATTACTTTGAATAAAAGTAGTATTTTGATAAGGCAATACAGCAAGATCTCCAGACTTTCGTATTCACACCTATAGTTTAGACGTATCTTCCACCCGCAGTCCTAATACAAGATACTATAACTTGTTAGAATGAGAGGTAACGCACAAGCTATATATCCATGAGATGATGAGAGTATCAATTTTCAATTGTATTCCTGGCAAAACTTAGCTGTATATTATAATCCTTCTAATTTATAAATCTTCAATTCTCCAGCTAGGTTAGGAGGGAAATTCCTACTCTATTTTATATATACTTATATAATTTCCGACCCTGTTTCATCTCCAGATTGAATATATTTGCTATATATTGTCTTGTTATGTCTATATAACAGTTGGAGCTGCTGGGTAATTGCAAGATTGGCAATCAGTTTGGTTGTAACTTGTATGTTAATTGCGGTTTCACTGTCGAAGCATATAACTAGTGATCTTGCAGTATATATTAACTTCATAATATATACTTGTTGATAGCTGTAAAAATTGCATATATTATAAAGAGAGAATTGGCTTGCCACATGACTGCAATCACTTTTTGGGATCTCGGAAGGTGTTAATTATTGATATGGGTTACACTGCTTTAGAGCTTATAAATGAAACCAACTTTGCAACCGAAATCGATCGCTAACAATCGGATCATTAATATATTACGAGGAATAGATTCACTACTAGTTCTTATACTCTTTGAGAATGAAATATGATGGGACTTGTGATGGCCTTATGATTGGCCCTGTGATGGTTTCCATGGTGATACGGAGATAGGTCGTTTAGACTCCAAAGTGTCGAGTATTTATAGGAGCGGATTCCCCGATGGATGTTTGGCGTATAGAGAATAGACGTTGCAGCTACTTTGACAGTGTATAGACCTTTAGAGGACAGCCAAGTTGTATTGGATTACAACTGCTATTGGGCTGGTCCAACAAAATACTACGGAATATTTCCCAATCAATATTTCTGAATATGATATACCTTTTATTTGGCTCAATAAAAGTAACAGAAACCTGATTTACGTTCTAAGATGATATATAGTTGGTTTCCTTCCATTTTGCGGAAAGCGATCAGTAAAATAGCTGGGTGCGAAAGACGCCATATTGCCATGAGACCCTATATATATGAGTCTATCTGAAAGCAGCTCTCAAATATACAAGCTTATAATAATCTAGATAAAGGTGCAAGCTGGGCTTCAAAGAAAAAATTTCCTAAATGTGCGTATATTTCATCGATAGAACCAATTAATTATAATAATATTATGTACGTACTCAAATAAATATGGGCCATGGGCGTAATATAAGAAGCTTGTACTAGTTTAAAACAGTGAATTTTGATTTTTGATCATGAGCCTTCGGTCTTCATGAGCTGCAGCCTGCACTAGGTATCCTAATAATTTAGCTGGATCTCATGATGAGCTTCATTTAAAATTATATAAATATATATATTATAATATTATAAGTACATATATTATAATTATAATATTAGCTGTACTGAGTCAACGTAGTAATTAATATATATATATAATAACTAACTATAACTTGTATCCATTTTAATAGCCTCCAAAATTCATATAATTTTCGAATCTCAAATCTCATAAGTTTATTCAATCCCCTGCGGCTCAAGAACGTAAAAAAGCCGCACCGTTTTCTGCATGTGCCATGCGGCATGACCATGAAAACATTCAGGGCCCAGGGGAGATCTTTTAAATGTTCCAGAATGCAGGATTTTGCAACCATATCAAATTCCAATACTGATCTAATTATAAAAGAATATATTATAATTTATATCACTGATTCCCGATCACTACAACAAATGAATCTACCACATATTACTTCTACTGGTAAGTGAGCAGAAACCTGGGTATTACTTTTTTGTCAACTAATAATGTAAGCAGGTTTCTCAAGTACTTACAAATTACAATTTACAAATCACCTAGGATGCGAGTCGCGTCAAATTGTATGTCGTAGGTGATCAGGTAATCCCTTTTTGATTTTTAAAATTGAGACTTGAAAAATGAAAGCTAGAGAGCAGTGAGCACTGAACAGTGGAACACTGAATCGTGATTCATGATTCGTGATCTTGTAAGTTGTAGTCTGTGAGTCGTGACTCTGTAGCTGACTGTACAGTGTAGACCGTAGTGTATCGCGTTCCAGTTATGATTTTGATTAATCTTATAAGCAAAATATTTATCGCGGTATTCGCGCGCGTTGGTTCAAATTTAATCAGTGATTCAGGAATCAACATCCAACTTATCCAATTGGCTATTACCATTAATTGATCAAGTAAAATCAATCAGAGACGTCGTTATGCGTTAAAGACTAATTGATCAGAAATTAGAAGTGTACTTTTTTACTTGATCAAACAATCCATTGCTAGTTAGAAACGGGTCATGACTCCCGAGTCGTTATGTCCATATCTGCAATGTAATTAATTAGTTAAATGGATTATATATTAGATCACCTTGAAGATTCAATATATATTATGATAGTACGGTCATTCAAAATATGGAGAAAATCAATCTGTCCTATAATAGAACAGATAAGAAGTACATAATTGATCTAGTGTAAAAAGACCACTTCATAAATATGCCCACCCTACGAGAACAACACTTGTAAGTTGTAATTATATTAACACATATTATTTTTGAAAAGACGAAATGCAACCAAACTAAAAAACTAAAATACATAAAAAATCAGTTAGTGAAAACTTTTCAACAAAAAATAAATCAAGCAACATCAAAAATTTCTTGTAAAAAAACAAATACATTATCAGATACAATCTCAAACAAAACAAAACAAAACGACCGAAATCAAAATAAAATAAAATAAAAATAAAATCCAAGTAAAAAGTAAGTTTGAATAAAATACACTTTTTTTGTAGCCAAAGGTTACAAACAGCTTAGATTCAATTGAACGCTAATTGCAACAATGATCGAGCAGCACCCATCGACGAAGGAGTTGAAATCATCTTTGTGGGACTGGACAGTAATATCGCAGTAGTAGCAGACTTGCGACCTCTTATTGGAGTAACAGAAATTTTCTTTTGATGGATTTGAGGTAATGAGTGTGCTATAGAGATTGGGAACTGAGATGATAATGATGGTAATGTTTTGGATCCCGATTTGATAACTGGTGCAAGTATTGATGATTTATTAAGTAGATTATTAATTGACGGTAACTTGTAATCACTATTATTTGTAATTTTAGTAGATAAAGATGGTAAAGTAACATCTTTTGAATCTTTAGATGGTACATCAATTTTTTCGACAAGTTTAGGTTTGCCGCACATTAAAGGTTCAGAACCAATAGGAATTGGGATTGGACATGTAGTTTCTATCTTAACCTTGGATAATGGGAGAGATAATGATTTGGTTGCCTTTGGAACACCATGCTTAAAGGAATATAATTTCAACCCGCTATTTTCAATTTCACAATTTGATTTATTTCTCAAATACTCAGACAAATTCAAACCTGATTTACAATTTGATTTGGAGATTGATTCCACTATAATCTTGCTGGTGTTTGAAATGTCATAATCCATCAAACTTATTGATGTTCTTCCTGTAGAACATGAATTATCCATCATTGAGCTGGACGATAAAAGAGGCGTTGAAGCAGCTAATAAGCACGAATCAATGGACCTTGAAATCAATGGAGTTGAAGAAACGTATTTGGCTGGCAATGGAGTGGAAGTAATATTGAATTTAGTGTAATTGATAGAATTATTAACAAGCTGTTGTTTTTTCAAAGCAACAGTTTTACTCTTTGCGACTTTATCTAATTTTGAAACTGGGAGTGAAGTTTGATTGGTACGAAGCTTGTAATAAGCCAATTGTAATCTAATCTTCAATTTCTCGGCTGCATCTACTGGAGAGCTGGGTCTGGATTCTATAACTGAGGTACTTGATCTCGAGAGCAAAGACGTCGTATCAACATGGAGTCTCTTAGCAGACGGATTTTGGAAATCTAATGAGTTTGAATGTCTTGCTTTCTTTAATGGAGACCGGAGTTTATGCTGCAATTTTCCCATCATGGCCGAATTGATGTTGAGACATGAATTGCTCACTGGAGCCAAAGCGATTCTTGTTGAGTGGTTTGTTGTTGTTGTTGACATTTTTATTTTTTTATTTTGATGAGTGTGTTAAAGTGGATTTTGTAACTAGTATAATGAATCGATAGTGGGACTATGGATGTAATGCAAATATATTTTATGAATGGTCAAGAGGCGAAACAATTGAGCAAGATGAGGATATGTGAAGGAGTGAATGAGTGAACGAAGGACTGACTAAATTTTCTTTTCTTTTGCAACCGCAAAGAGATGGAATGTAGTAAACTTTTAGGGAGATAAAACCTGAATGCTGAAGGGAAACAGATGAACAAAAGAGACTTGACAAGAGTTTGCTGGACATTGAAAAGAAAGGAAGGAAACCATCTTGTAGATATATTCATGAACACTCTCTCGCGATGTCTGTGTGTAGCGTGTGTTTGTGTTTAAACAAACGCGTCCATGTGTTTACCTTTTCCCTCATCGGGCGTCGCGCTTTTGCAGCCGTTGGCACAGCAAAACAGGGCCGGTGGAGACACGCACGATCGAGCGTTCTTTCTGTTTTATCAATGAGTTTCAGCCACAAAAACAAGTTGAAGAAAGAGAGAGAAATTGTCATATAGCTGTCATACAGTTGTTGTAGTCACAAGCGGTAATAAATTGTGATCGGTTGGGCAAGAGCTTTACGCTCGTGGCAAATGGCTGCTTAACAGTGGTAAAATGCAAAATTGAAAAAGAAAGACGGTTGTAAGACAACTTGTAGCGTGAAGCTCGCCTATCGTTTAATACTTTGTTGTGCAGCAGATTTCTTGTTTTGATTTGAGCTTCAAAAGTAAACAGATGATTTGGGCTTCTTTAGGAGCGAGACTGGAGACCATTTCAATTGGCATTCTCCTTTCAATCACGATCTTTACCACTGCAATTTGCAGCTTTCATGCTATTAGTAGTAAGTTAGTTGTAAGTTATTCCTGTACATTGCAATAAATTGTTGAAAGTTGAATCTTGAATAGCGAACAATAAACACTGAGCAGTGCTCAAATCAAATCAAATGTCACCAATTGAATCTCGTATTTCCTTAATAATACATAAATAAATAGTAAAAATAAAATATTAAACGCGCGCGATGTGTTTCTTAAGTAACTTTTAGTTTTTAGTGAATTTTTTCTCTTACTTGATGCAACCACGAAGATCCCAGATATAAACAAACAAATCAAGTACCTTCTTCGAGAAACAATTCAACTAATTGAACGTTCAGCTTTCTGCGCTTTATTCAATTCTAAATTCTAAATTCTAATATTACTATATGACCATTGACCAATATCCACGGTCCACGAATCAATTGATAATCAATAGTAAATACCACGATATTTACAGTAATTAGTTAGTTAACAGTTTTAATAATCTTATTAAATTAATCAACATCCAAGTCTTGACACTTTAGTATTTACGTATTTACATTCATGATTCATTAAACATCAGTCATTTGTCATTCTAGTAGTACATCTTCAATGTGAACATCAACATAAGCTTCCCTTCTGAGACTTATTGAATAAGAGCATGTCTCAAAGTACGTTACTACATCACTGATCACGCTTCACTACTTAGAAGCTACAACTTTGAAGTTAGTACATATATAGAGTACTAGTATACGTAGCACTTATACAAGTTACAAGTTACGCGCTACAGTAACGTTACACAACTTTGAAGTCCGTTGATTTTTGAACATTGAACAGGTCAAAACTCAAAAGCAAAGACTCGATTGAGTCAAATAACTACAAGTGCCAAATTAAAGGCCCAAAACTTAGTAGGACATAGCCTATAGGCCTGTATACTAGGTAGCAACTACTTTCTAGCTTGTAGTAATTACTAGTTACAAATACAGCAAATCGCAATGACAGTATGCATTTATCTCCCTGACATGAATCGCAGTCTAGTAGCAGCATCACGTCGGATCACGATTCACTATGTCCATCAACTACAGGCTTCAGTCTAATAGTCAAATCGTGATTCGTGACAGAATTAATATAAAACATTCTTTCATTTCATTATCAAAACATTTCAATACAGCTAATTGATGTTACATATATATTATTCCCATAAAGGGAATTAATTGCTGAATCGAATGCGTACAATTTAATTAAATCAATTGTTAGTTATTACACAAATAATTGCAAATTATATATATTATAAGTGATGATAAAAGTCTCGCTAGCGACTAGCTAATTTGCTGAGGAAAATTACAATTTATCAAGATGATTTTTGTTAAATCATAATACATATATAAACAATTTTGAAAAGCACAATAGTAAAGAAATGAATGAACTGAATTAATGACACTTTTTCATATGGTAATATCAATATCACAAATTAGTGAACATGGATGTAAAAATAAAAATAAAAAGTAGTAAAATTTTGTTGAAAAGTCATTTATAATCTTGAGCGATAGAAATTTTACTCTTAAATATCCATATTAGCAACAAGATCTTTCAAATTACTAACGTATCTATCTTCAATCTGATCGCCTTTCCCAGCAGCGACTTTCAAAATTAATTCATTCAATTCAGCAGAACCTAAAATATCAACATGTTCAGCAGTCTTAGCACCTCCTCTAATATCAAATCTATCAGGTTCATGTTTAATCTCAACTATTGTGACTTGAGATTTAGAGGGATTGAATCTACTGTCTGGATTTTTCCATTCGTGACACATTGCGTGAGTTAATAAACTAACTGTACCGTCCCCATCACCAAAGTAAACTGGGTTAACGGAATCACTTGCAATTGAGACATTCAAGTGATTGAAGCCTTTATTCAACTCTTCTTGGTATGTGTATGCTCTCTCAGTTGGATTTCCCACACCATAGAAACAATAAATCTTCATATCTGGCGCAATTGGTAAAGCAGCTTCCAAAGGATTGGCCCATTTGGAGAAATCTTGGTTATTTGCAACCAACTCATCAACGGTTTTAGCTATACCAAATGAATATTGAGTTCTAACTCTATCAGAGAACCAAGATGGGGAATGTTCCAATAAAAATTCAATGGTATCAGACATACTTAAATCTTTATCTGAGAATATACCAACAGCTTCTTTGAACCTGATAAATTTGCCAAAAGTGTCATTTGACTTTGAATCATCATCGGGAGCAGAAAGTAGATTCCCCCAAATAACATCACCACCTTTTGGAAGCATACTTGGAATCCCCCCGAAAGTCTTCAACATATCTACTCTTTCCTTTCTGCTGAAGAACCTTTCTAACCCATAAACAGCTAATGCATTTAATTGAACTGTATCTTTCATTTCACCGGATAATAAGGCCGTTATGGCTTTCGGAGTACCCAAGACACTACCGGAAATATCAATAAATGCAGCGATATTATCATTCACCCAACTTGGTCCACCGTTACCGAAATGTTCACCTTCAGCTTCGACCCATTTCATGAAATAAAAAATGACTTGTGATCCCATGGAATGACCTACCAAGACAGCTTTTTCGCCAGTTAAATGTTTTTGAATTTCAACTTGTGATTTCAATTTACTGAAATATCCATCTCTTCTTTCTAAATCTAAATATGCCAATCTCCAATCATACGCAGCCGATATCATATTGTTTGGACCATACCCGATAACAGCAAGATTCTGTAAAATCTTATTCCAAATCCAGTACCCAGCCATGAAAAAATCAGCAGCTTCAAAACCTTGTGCTGACCTCAATATAATATTAGGTGGATCCAACCCAGTCTCTGGATCCAACATGATATGTTTCAACCAACATGTCTTATCCAAAATCATAGTTCTTAACATATAAAATGACCCCCATAATCTCTTACGGAAATGTGCTTCACTGGGGCATTCCGGGGTTCCTTCAAGCCCCCATGATTCAATACCAGTACTAATGACACCAGGAACCATGATTATGTTATGCTTGACTGTTAACCCTTCTTCTCTAGCCGTCTTTCCAACTGAAAAGGATTCAGCGGATCCTTTCAATTCACCGCCTTCAGCGTCATTCAAGATGGATTGGATAGATGATGGCAAAACATCTCTCCAGTCTTCAAAATAACCACTAACTGTATCAAAGTTGACTAAGTTATCTAAATCTAATGATGAGGATTGTTTAGAGCCGAAATATAAAGCAAAACCAATTCCAATTAAGGCACCAAATACGAAAATAACTCTTCTTGATTCATAGATTTTCTTTTTTATTTTCTTAGCATGTTTATGTTCCTTTTTGTTCCCTTTCAAGGATGATGTGGTTTGGGAAGCCAATTCACCATTGACAGAATGTTTGGATAACTGAGAAACTAAATTTTCGTTTGAATCGACAACTGTAGTTGTTTCATCGATTGTTGTCTTTGAAGCATCATCTTCGAACCCTTCTTTTTTAGCGACGACTCTTTTACGTGCCTTGGGCATTTTTACCAGAACCGCTTTTTCTTTCTTATTTGTCCAAGAGAATGACCAATTGACCTTTGAGCACAAGTACTGGAAACTATACCTGAATTGCAATTGTGAAAAGCGACAGATATGAAATCAGTTTCCAGGATTTCAAGAAATTTCTGTCAAGATTTCACTTATTTTCCCTCCATGTGCGGTTTTTGAAGCCCTTATCCGTTCTGATTTCCCATGCACGACTCATCTCAATTGGCCTCCTGAGTCCTGAAGTTCTGGGGCGATTAGATAAAAGTACATCTGCCTTCGGCCACACTCAATCGAAGAAGCTAATTATACAGTACAATGCTAAGATCAACTTTGTCCTCGTGGAGAGAGTACTTGACTCCAGTTTCACACACCTCCTCTTTCAGGTCCACTGGAGAGATTACACCAGCCGAGTTTGTTGAAGCGGGCGATTATTTGGTGTACAAATTTCCTACATGGCAATGGTATGTTCGTTCCCTTTTCTTTGAATTATTTTTACAAGTGTAATGCTAACTATACGTAGGTCATCTGCCCCAGAAAACAAAAGGCGTGATTTTTTGCCTGAAGATAAACAATTTTTGGTTACTACCCATGTTCCATCTTATGCTAGAGCCACCAAGTACCTTGGTGCTGATATTGACGATGATGAAGTTGAAGATGAAGACGGCTGGACAACAACCCACAGGAACCACGGTGCTCCAAAGCACGGTGATGCTGACGCTGACAAAATTGAACAAATCTGCGAATCGAATAATGAAGAGGAAGAAATAAATGATATTGATGAGTTAATTGAATCTGACGCGGAAGACAACGAAGGAATTGAGACCTTCCAACAAATCGAAACGAATAAAAATATTAGACAATATGATTTATACATAGCGTATTCGACATCATATAGGGTTCCCAAGATGTACCTTGTTGGTTTTGATTCAAATGGTATCCCATTAACTCCAGCACAAATGTTTGAAGATATATCCACTGATTATAGAGATAAAACAGCTACTATAGAAAAGGCTCCGTTTTTAAGTGACACAACATCAGTTTCGATCCATCCATGCAGACACGCCACTGTTATGAAAGTTCTAATGAGTAGAGCTATTTTAGCTAAGAGAAATAAGAAACAATCAGTGAAACAGTTAACTGATGAAGTTAGCAAATTAGGATTGAAAGATAGTGATAAGAATGAATTGGATGATGAATGGGAAGATGTTTCTGCTGAGAATGAGGATGAAGATGTTTTAAGAGTGGACCAGTATTTGATCATCTTTTTGAAGTTTATTGCTAGTGTTACTCCTGGTATCGAGCATGATTACACAATGGATGCTTTTTAGTTTCAGATTTCCTCTTTTGCTTCATGATCAAAGACTTTCAAGTTGATTCATGAATGCTATCAGTTATAATGCGGTGGGTTTAGGTTTGTGTTTATGTTTATGTTCGTGGTTTATGTGTTAGCTTTTGTTATCGACCCTCTTTCTACACTTTGATGTCAGTGGAAATTCTAAATATTCTGCTACAGCTAAAGCAAAGTATAATTTTGAATTATGAGATGGAATATGTAGCTTTAGAGCGTATCATTTGTATTTATTGCTTGTAAGAGCAATCAACACCGTCTCATGGAGGATGATAGTATGTCCATATTCCGTGTTTCAAATAAGAGCGTGTCCGTGACGATCTTGCTGATGGAAAAACGCAACCAATTTAATTTTTAGCATCATGATTCAAGAATTTTGCTGAGTTATTTTATGAAGTTTGACAGTACACAGGCTACAGCGCACTAAATCAGATATGCCGTTTGTAAGAGGAGCGTTGACCCCAGAACAACAGAGGAAGATTGTAAGTAGACATATACACTGAGAATCGAAATGAACAGAGTTATTAACCGATTGCCACTAGGATGAGAATAGAAGAAGGGCTTTGGAACGATTGAAACTGAAAGGTTTAGAGGCAAGAGGTGCATCCATATCTGAATCTATATCACACACCTCAAATCTGATTCCTGATGTTAGAAGCTCATCAACAAGCTTCAGTCAAATCAAAAATACCCATGAAGCTATATCTCATTCACACATAAATTCAGGTACTCTGACTTCAACAAGCGCAAGCAATGAGCCATATAAGCGGCCAAATCTCACTCCAGAGCAAAAGGCAAAGGTGGAAAGAAATCGTCAGCAAGCTTTGGAAAGATTGAGAGCACGTCAACTTAACAATAGAGATGCGACTAATAAATCAAACACCGATAAAAGCATAGAATCAAACATACAAAGATCTATGAGTGTTAGAATGTCAACAACGCCTGCAGAAATACCGAAAAGGCCATTGGATTCCATACGGCCATCTGTGAGAAGAAAGGATTATATCGAGTATGATTTCTCTACAATGACTGATACCAGAGGGGGATTTATATCAGACGACCCTGTTGCTAACAAAGATGGAAAAACTCTAGAAGAATGGAAAGAAGAACAAAAGGCATCGAGAGAACCTGCACCCCCTTTGGATCCAGCAAACATGCCAAAGTGTTTTGAATGTGAGTCTATAGAGATTGATGTGAGATTATACCAAACTTTCAAGTGTCGAGTTTGTAAAACTTGTCGTGAGAAAATCCCTGAGAAATATTCATTATTGACTAAGACAGAATGCCGTGAAGATTATTTGCTAACTGATCCGGAACTTCGTGATGTCTCTTTATTACCTCGTCTTGAGAAGACAAATCCTTATGGTGGTACTTATTCTCGAATGCAACTTTTTCTTCGTTATCAAGTAGAGGAGTTTGCCTACAAAAAATGGGAATCAGAAGAAGGGTTAGATAAAGAATGGGAAAGAAGAGAACAACAAAGAGTTACTAGAAGAGACAAGAAGTATGAAATGAAGTTACGTGAAATGAGAAAAAAAACTAGAGCTGAAGAATATACCAGAAAATTAAGAGAAGGATATCAAACGCATGTTCACGAATGGTCTCAGCCTGTGCAGTTCAAAGGTGAAGGTGACATTGATATGGTTAAGAGAAGGTGTATGGACTGTGGATTAGAGACTGAAGAGTTTTTGATGTAAGTGGGCTATGAAAGAAATTGTTTAAGGGTCCAGGACTCCAGTGTCCACTATGAATAATGCATATAACCAGTTTACTAATTGGAATCTGGGATCAAATGAACAGAGAAATGATCTGGGTTTCAGTATAAGAAGTGAATCATGATTCATGATTCATGATGTCGACCTCCCAGAATTACTTACACATATTACATAGATCAAACGATGAGGAATCATCAGTGGATTCATCATTCAGCGAATGGGAAAATTGAAATATGGTTACCTCTGCAGACCTCGTTCACATCTACTGCATATATAGTCAATATATTATATAGCTATTAGCGTGCTGGTTAAATATATATACATAATCTGTCTCTGGAAAGAGTCTCTAAAATATCAGTAATGCCTTCTAATATATAAATTGTTTCTTACATGGCTATATTAGTTGGACCTTCACTCCAGTCTCCAGTCCGAGGTTCCCAGGCTTGAGAGCTGTGAACACTGATCACTGAGCGAAACACGGTACACCTCCAGGCTCCCAGTATTGGACCTTGGTACTAGACTGTAGGCTCTAGCTGGACCATTCTGTAGTTACTCAACTTACACGATGAGCTTTCCAGAGAGCGTATTTTAACCAGATTAGGACTGCACTGCGTTATCAACACCGGGTAACGATCACATATCGGATACACTCTCCAATCTGGATTCTTTATTGGTCCAAACTTCATGGATGCTGATGATTCTGAAAGTCTGAGTATCTGCAGATTAAGCGCTGAAAAATTAGATGGACAGCCCATCGAGATTGGGGTGAAGAAGACTGGAACTACAATATTGTATTCTCCTTGGCCAATTTGAGTCCTCTAATTATTCTATATCTCGTTGTTATCTAGCCAGATCTTCAAAGCACACTGCATTTAATTTTAGGCTAAGAAAGAGCAAAAAAAATCATCATGACTGAAAGCAGAGATATCTCAAATCCACCATCATCACCTTTAGAGCAAAATACTTCCGCAAGAAGAGGCTCAATGGGTTTCTCTTCATCGATTGGTGCTACTTCGATATTCAAATCCTTAACTCACTCCTCAGACACAGCAGATATTGATATGGTTGACTCAACAACATCACTCTTGAACCCATCACATAGCTTACGCCATGAAACCAGTCATTACGGTACCATTGTCACGGACGATGAAAGAAGATCATTTGTACAAAATAGAAGAGCTTCAATAGCCAGTACTCAACCATCATTGAATCGCAAGGCGTTAATCCATGATCTTGAAAATGGAGAAGAACTAGATGAACCAGAAACAAATATCAAGATTGAAATGCAAACATTGACTAAATATTCAATACCTCTCATAGTCACTTTCCTTTTACAATATTCATTAACCGTTGCTTCTGTCTTTTCTGTTGGTAGATTGGGTTCCACTGAATTAGCCGCCGTGAGCTTGAGTTCAATGACAGCTAATATTTCTGGTTATGCTATAATCCAAGGTGTCTCAACGTGTTTAGATACATTATGTGCGCAAGCGTATGGCAGAAATGATCATAGGATGGTTGGAATCCATTTCTTACGTTGTACCATATTTTTATTTTTACTATATATCCCAATCGCATTTATCTGGATAGTCTTATCAAATTCAATTTTACTTTCAATTATCCCTGATCCTGAATTATGTCATTTAGCTTCAAAATATTTAAAAGTTTTGGCATTAGGTGTTCCGGGATTCATTCTTTTTGAAAATGGTAAACATTATTTACAAGCTCAAGGTATATTTCACGCTTCAACTTATGTATTAGCTGTATGTGCACCTATGAATGCTTTATTAAATTACTTGTTAGTCTGGGACCCAAGAATTGGTTTAGGCTTCATTGGAGCTCCAACAGCTGTTGTTATAACCAATTGGATTATGGCAGTACTATTATTCTTGTATACCTGGAAAGTTAAAGGTTCAGAATGCTGGTGCGGATTCACCAAGGATGGGTTCAAAAATTGGAATCGTATGATTAACTTATCAGCACCTGGTGTATTAATGGTTGAAGCTGAGTGGCTTGCCTTTGAAATCATAACTTTGTCTGCATCTAAGTTTGGAACTGTTGTTCTCGCTTCTCAATCAATTGTTTCTACAACATGTGTGTTATTATACCAAATACCATTCGCTATTTCAATTGCATCTTCTACCAGAATAGCTTGGTTTATTGGTGCTTCTGCTAAAAGGTCAGCTAAAATTGCTGGTTACGCTAGTATCTTATCATCATTAATATTGGGATGTGGTTCAGCAGTTTTCCTTTTAATCTTTAGAGAAAAAATTGCATCATTATTTTCGAAAGATGAACAAGTTGTTAAATTAGCATCAAAAGTGTTAATAATTGGATCAATTTACCAAGTTAATGATTGTTTAGCATGTATCACAGGTGGTATATTAAGAGGCCAAGGAAGACAAAAGATTGGAGGATATTTGAATTTATTTAGTTATTATTGTTTAGCATTACCAATTGCATTCTTATGCGCATTTAAGTTTGAAATGGGATTGATTGGTCTTTGGGTTGGCATGGTCATTGCTTTATTTGTTGTATCATTTTTACAGTTATTTTTTGTTTGGAAATCTGATTGGGACAGTATTATTGATGACTGTATTCAAGAAGCAATTTTAGAGAACAATAATAGTCATGATTCTTTATCATTAGTTCCCAGTGTTTCAACAACTAGTTCATATCATTTACTTCATTAAATAATTTCAGATTTCATACATACTGATTATTCATTATAACTTTATAGCTGTACGACACTTTGATCGTTTCTGGTAGCTGATGCATTCATTATTTATATGTTAGTCACTAATAGACTACCGATTAATACAGCACCGAGAGCAAATTCAATCATAGATTTGCATTTAGATTTTTAAAGCTTGCATCTAGCATCCATTATATCTAGCTAATGAGATTAAGCAGCTCATTCAAATATTGAGAGACAGCCCTTTGCTGTTTCAAGCTGATGAGTTCAAATGCATTTATAAATGAAATTCCTGTACAACCTGATATTAGATAATAGATAATAATAGATGTATGACTATAGTCTATGAGACTATGATGTATCTTTATTGTATAGTATATACCCAAGCTTAATTATATTTTATGGACAGTTCAATAAATAGCGTCGAACTGTTCAGATTAATGGAATCGGATGATCTCAGTACTCGAAATATTGTAGTTACAACTTATGATTAATCATGATCTTTCATGAATCTTGATTCTTCGCTCTTCATTATTATGAACTATAAATATGATCTCATGTATTTGCGTTTGTTATATATATTATTTATCATAATATTACAGACCGGTGCCAGGATTCAGGAATATTATAAGATTCCGATCGTGATCATTCATGAGGCTTTCAAAGATTTGATTAATTGTATATAGCTGGAGCTCGAGTCAACATTTGAGAGTATATCGGACTAGTAGCAACTTGCAAGTATTACTGAGCGGATATCTAGAGTGTAATTATACCATGTTACATAGCTGGTCGAGGCTCCCAACCAAGTTCCAGCGGAGCAATCTAAAAGCAGATATCAATATCATGAAATTTGGATATTGAGTTGATTCAAAACAAGAGGATTCCATACACTGATAAGAGATATTAATTATGGAATAAACAACAATCGGAAAACTTAAAAGAAATAAATTGAGATTGAAAAGCAATTGTAAAAGAAACGGCTGAATTGTACGTTTAGAAGTAATAGTGTGAGAACTTGAAACTTTATGTTATTCAATTCATGTTGATGAGAGATCTTAATTAAATTTTGATATATTTCGAATCAGATGTAAACCAATTTTCACCTCCTGGTCGCGCTAAATGGAAAATCTTGATATCAGTTTAGACTTTGAGGTTGTTGATATGAGTTGAGTTCTTACGAACTGTATAAACACGGTTCAAACTTCACAGACGTAGTCTACTATAGTCTATAGTAGTACTAGTAACTAGTAACTACAGTCTACTAGCTGTAATCATTACAATTTGTCTAGCTTGTGATCAGTTATGACTTATCAGTGATCAGTAGATACGTAGGTAAGATACTGGATAGATAGTAAAGTAGAGGCAGTCCACGTTCGGGAGAGATTGAAATTTGAGATCACAATTCACGGATCACGGATCACGCTTCTGAATCCTGATACACGGCTTAACAACATGTAGCAGTGGGCACAACTCACAAGCTACAGCATAACAAACTCTAAATTTTATCGTAACTGAAAAACAAACAACCTGGGTTCCTCTTTCACTCCACGACTCACGACTCACGAGAACAACAACAACTGTTCAATGTTTTGACCCGTTCTTTTGGCCCACGGAAATGCGACCATTTTGACACTTTTCTCCCTTTTGAATTCAATTTAAAAATAGCTTCTATCGGCAATCCTCCCAATCGGGATTGATTTATGGTTCGATCTAGATCGTTCCGTCTGTTTTGTCAACATATCATTCCCTAATCGGGACACTTGATTTCTGCTTCCAAAAAATAAATTTCTTATGTTTTGTATTCAATAACCCCGGTAACAAACGTGTCTCTTGCTATATACAGGATAACAGTTCAAAAGAGGAAATCTTGTACATATCCCATGCATTGTTGTCATGGGCAACACATAATAACGAATTGGGAAAACTCATGCACAGCTAAAACTATGATGCATTTCTTTTCGATAATCGACGCAATTCAGTTCGATTTCTCAATTTTCAATTCCTCGCTCAGTTTCACTAGATCTCTCTCGGGCGCCAAATTATATAAATTAAAACTTTTTTCCTCCTGTATAAATATTTATAATTTTCTTTCTTCATTAAAAAAACATTAGTCTTTCGTTAATAACTAAATCAATCAATCAATTCAACAATGCAATTCTCAACTTTAGCTATCATCGCCTCTTCAGCCATTGCTGCCCAAGCTGCTACTTCAATTGTCACTGAAACTGATGCTTCAACCACTTTAGAAACCATCACTTCATGTGCTGAAACTGTTACCAACTGTCCAGCTAAATCTTCAGTTGCTCCAGTCTCATCAGTTTCTGCTTCAAACTTGACCAACTCTACCACTCCATCTGTTACCTCATACGAAGGTGCCGCTGCTGGTTTATCTGGTCAATTCGCTGCTGCTGGTGTCGCCGCTTTAGTCGCTGGTGCTTTATTAGGATTATAAATTTACTAAAAATTTATTAATTCTTTTCAATTTTAGAAAAATAATTAGTTTGTTTTATCAAATTCTATAGTCGGTAATTTTCAAAATCTTAATTTTGGTTATTAGAGATAATATCGAATCATTAATATTAATTTAGATAATTGATTTATATTGTTTTTCATGGTTTTAAAAAAGAGTCTGGGATTTAAGATTATAAGGATGTTTATTTGTTTGGAATTTTGCTTGGTTTATTTTTTCTAATTTAATGTTTATTATTGATTTTCATACCCTTCAATAAATCTAATAGTTAATTTATTTGTAAGGCTGTGTTTAATATATATATTACAACTTAATTAATGATTGTATTTCAGAAAGATTCAACATACTCGAAACTAATTCTTATCTGTCTTATCGAGTGAATTCCTAGAGAAGAGCAAAGTCCTTGAAATTAGAACGGCAGTTTAAATTTTGAAACACTTATCTCTGCCGTACTTTAGAATATGCGATTTGATACAAGATTCAAACTGAAAAGTAAAACAAACTACAAACTACAGTCTTGACTTTTAAGTACTACTCATGTAAAATAATAATATTATTATACTGATACTCACAACTCAATCAACGCAACTTCTTCCCTCTCGGGCTCCTTACGAATATTATAACTGGGCAACTCAGGCATAGCAGGCAATGTAGGGAACACGGGCAACTCATAGCTTTGTTGACTTTGTTTCTTAGCTTGAAGTGGTGGATGGCTTGGAGCTTGGTACTCAATTTCAGGTTGTCTCTTTAACAAAGGTGATGTTCTCTGTTGAATTGGCGATTGTTTTTTAATTTCAGGTGATAGTCTTTGTTGAATTGGTGATTGGGGTTGGTGGTTTGATTGCGATTCAAATTGTTTGTATTTAGTATAATCATAATCAGTTTCTGTAAGTTCAATATCATTCTCTCTTGGAGTTTCTTCTTTGTAGTTATTTATTGATTCAGATGGCGCATAAATAGCGTCTCTGTGCTCATCCGATTGGTATTGTTCCAAAGGAGCTGTAGCTTCAGCAGGTTCGCTAGGTGCGGATGGCGCAGAAGGTTCCTGCTCGTGATATTGTGAAGGTGCTTGATATCCAGTATATTGGGGTTGAACTTGCTCATAATATCTCTGCTGTGGTATATATTGTCCTGTCTGTTGTTCAGTGATATGTTGAGGTAGTGGATTAAACTGACCAGTTTGTTGTGGAGCTATATGTGAAGATTGGGGGAAATATTGTCCAGTTTGCTGAGCGGCAGCCTGTTGCGGTGAAAATTGACCAGTCTGTTGTGGTGGGATAAAATTTCCTGATCCATATGGAGACCCATATTGGTACCCTGAGTATTGTGGCTGTAAACTCTGACTATAAGTTCTAGATAACTTAGATTCCAATAACTGATCATATAATCTATTAATGGTTGATATCTTATTGTTTAACTCCATGAAAACGTCATATTTATCTATTGATTCTTTTGTCGATTCATCAAGTTTTGGTTTTAACTGTTTGATTTGTTCGTGCAAATGATGAAGGTTTCCATCCTGTACTATTGTCCCTGGTGGTTGCAATTTCATTCTTTCCATTAAGTTTATGAAAAGGTTAATTGATTCTTCCTCTTGATTTGTTAAATTTGTTTCTTGATGCTCATATGATTGTTCGGGTATACTTGATTGGGGAGGTAATAAATTATTATAAAAATTGGACTGTTGTTCATTAGTTTCGGGTTGATTTTGTTCTTGACCTTGCTGTTCGAAATCTCTTAAACTAGCTTCTATAGCTGCTTTCATATCTTCATCTTCTTCTTCTTCATGATTATCAATGGTATCGGAATTATGTATCGGTTTTATAGAAGCGTGTGATGTAACTGTTGGGGCAGTCGAATGTTCCAGGTAAGTAGGAACAGTATTAGATTGGCCAGATTCCCTTAAACTTAACTCAATAGCTTTCTTCAAATCTTCATCTTCAACAGTTTCATTCTCATTTTCGTATATAATACCATGACTCAGTTTTTTCTTAGTGCCCAGTGACTTCTTGTACTTATTTTTACTATAGCAAGTATCACAAACTCTAACAGGTTCAGTTATCCCAATTTGAGTCAATGGCAAACTCTTTGAAGAATGTTCTTGACAATAACACCCACCACATGATCTACAATGATGCTTTCTATTAATCATGCTGAATTGATTGGAACAGATCATACATGCATCACTGTCAACCCAATCAGGAGGAACTTCAGACTCTATGAATTTACTTGATAATTGATTCGTTCTTTTGGGGAAAATGAAACCTCTTGATATCAATTCATCATAAGTTTTCTCAACGTAATTCAACTGCATTTGACCTTTGAAAGCAATGGCCCATTCGTTAATAAGACCAAGGATATGATCTCCAACCAATTTGTTTGTTGAGTCTTGTTGTAATAAAATGACTAAAGAATCCATAAATTCTCTAGAACTTATTTCAATTAAAAAATGAAATCCACTATTTTTAACACAAGTATCGATCAATTTTAATGTTGATAGTTGAATATTTGGATTTGGAAATGATATTAACCTTTTCTTTAATAACCTCATTGACTGTTTCGAGTTAATTTTTTTACTTCTTATTAAATCTGTAATCTCTAGTGACTTCAATAAATCTAATTCTCCATTGGGAATAGATTCTGAAGTTGCTTCTTCAATTTTTTGTTCCATTTCAAGAACTGTAGGGTCAGAACCAAACCACGACATATTGGGAGTTTTTCTTAATTCGCCTTCTTCCCTTTCAATTGATATTGGACTTCTTATCAGATTAGTTTCCTGGAATCCGTTTTATTTCTGATGGCGTTTAAATTTTGGTTCGCGCACATACATATCGATAATTTTTTCTGTCTCTGAGACTTTAACATGGAAAAGAGCAGAAAATAGAAAACAAAAATAAATTGTGAACACAAAGCAAAGTGGAGTACAAACTAGTAACTACACCGTGGATACGACGCGTAAAGTTTATTCAAAAAGAATCTCAAACAATTTCAAAAACCTGAATTTCGGAATCAAGAAAAGCTCAAAGAATTATGATTAGATATTAAAAAATGAAAAAAGTTAATGAGCCAAAACCCATTAATCCAATTGATATCCACCACCAGAAATCATAATCAATTGAAGATCTTTTCACTGCATTTGTTTTATATTGATTTTCTAAAGATCTTTTAATTCTTCTTCTTAATGAGGTTGCGGTTTCAGCAGCGGCATTAGTTGGATTCAAAGCTGTAGTTGGCAACATCAAAGCAGGTCTATAAGCTAAGTATAAAGGAGGCTTTGGGGATCCATCAAATTGATAAATTTGTAATTGATATCTTCCATGATAATCATTAATTGAGACTTCATAAGATGTGAAAAATTCTTCGTCAGCGTACCTTGAGTAGACTGAATTCCCGCCATCGGTACATGGTTCAGATAATAACTGTCTACCATCAACGGCAATTGGAGTTAAAGTCATTGAACCATTAGATAAGATTTCATAAGTACCATGTTGATATATCAAAACAGCAGAAGCACAAGAATGATTTTTAGCATCCGAAGTGACTCTATATAAAGCTTCTTCCCAATGACCATCATCAGTGAAAGAATATGAGATCCCAGTAAGAGCTGGTTCAATCAATAATTCATCAACAGGATCATAGAAACCTGGACCTGTGAAGACAGCATTTGATTTTGAAGACCAAGTACCTACTAAATTGGAGTCGGCCTGGATATGGGATAATATGGACAATATCAACAATGTGAATGATAGTTTAAACATTTTGATTATTTATTGTATTGTGATCTGGTATTATTTTCAAGATTTAATGTGCCAAGCAGCGTGTGAGTAGTGGATATGAATATGTGTAGAAATTGTATATCTTTCTGGAATTTATGAGTGTAAAGAGGTGTGATGAATATCAGCGGCCTTTTTTATGGTGATAAAGTCAGTTGTTGTTCTGGCGGCTTAAAAGCTTTTCTTTTATAATTATGACTTTAGGAGGTCTAAAAATGAGATTTTTGGTTTTGATTTCTTGAATTGAACTTGGGAGATTACCCGGGGATGAAGCTGTCAATTAGCCACCTTATTTTGTTTTTAATGGGTAAGCCACATTACCACGTGACTTTTAGCATAGCCACCAACTTTTGGATATGTCGTTAATTATATAATCCTGTCATGTGATCCAAAGTTCAACAATCTACAATTTTATTCAACCAGTTAAGTTGAAAATGTTTTTGACTGGAATTTGAGCTATCCCAAAATATGTATCCGACATCTGAGTCTCTGACCATTCAAGACTCAGAGACTGAGAGACTCAGGAGTCAGAGTGAGTCTCCGACTCTCCGTCTGTCGCTGTTATGTCCAGTATTGTCCAAGTGGCCACTGGCAAGCACACAAACTTACATCAGATCAGCCACAACTAATAAGATTTCCAAATAATTCACCACGTCTGGGGCTTTTTCATATTCTTGTAGATGAACTAGCTAGTGGTTCTTGGGTGTTTATATATATTCTCACCTTCAACTAAATAAAGGGGATGCTATATAGTGTTAGGCCACAGAGATCCAAACAAGGTTGATTGCCTAATTAGGAAACAAGGCACAGGATTGGGAATAACATTGATGAATTAAGGTTATACTTCGACATTAATGATACCACAAATGTCCAGTGGTATCCGATTGTTCTATAGATATAACATGTGATAGCAATGTTACAGATGAAATAGGGAAATATAGAATATAAGAGAAGGAATTTCCCTCATACCAAAAGAGAGATTTAGATAGGATTAAATACAGCTTCCAATACAGTTAAGTTTAGGCAGAAATACATTTGATACTCATTCAACTTTCCCCGTATATAACTTGTGCGTTACCTCCCTATCGACCCAAGCGAGGCTAACATATAGTACAGGTTATAACCTGATAGGAGTCGATAAAGGGGAAGTTTTTGATGTGATCATGATTAATCATAACTCATAACGTGCTGTAGCATCACATACATAAACATGAAAAATATAATAAAAATATCAAGGCGAACATTTGCAGGACGTAATCAGTTGCATAGGATTATAGGCTATATCGTGATTCGTGAATAAAATAAAAACCTCGAGTCCCAATTAGATCAGTTAGTTGAAACATGTAGCTATTTATAAACTATAACCATGATCTCCTATCGGATTGGTATGAATCATGATGATCTATCAGACTATCAGTTTAACTTTTGTGTTTTAATCAAATATTTGATCAACGTTGATCAATCTAGTTAAAAGTTAATTCAAAGATAAAACTAAATACAGTAACCAAAATTATTAGGGTTTCATTTTGGAAACTTACGATTTGCAAGAAAACTTCGACCAGAAAAACTCAGCTCCTAAGTTTTTCGCGCTCTTTTTTGAAAACTTACCAGATTTTTTGTAAAAACTTAGCAAAAAAAGTTAGGTCCTAAGTTTTTCAGAAAAAAACAGAAGTTTTCAGAAAAGAGATCGAGGTGCTAATGCACTATATACATCGCCTGGTAAAAACTTGACATTCTTCATGTTTTTTTCAATATTTTGTTGAGTAGTTTACTGTTTCTTGATCCCCGTTAGTATGGCAACTGACACATCTTTTTTGAGCCCATGTTGATTGTGTTTTAGTGTGTTAGATTTGTGTCGAATTATTGGTCAAAAATATGTTCAAGTTCAGTAACCCTATATATAAAAATTACATATATTTATATGATGAAATAAACTATTACGCCATTAACGTTAAAATCCCTAAATCAATTAAGCAAACCGAATCAAAAAGTTGAAAAAAAAGTTGAAACAAAAAAAAAACAATAAACAAATTTTAAATACCAAATAAAAATATAATCATCATAAAAATAAAATCAACCAAGTATTCTACTTCTTATTGATCTAGGACTATTCTTTGATGAATTAGGTGGCGTTAATATAAACCCGTTTGAATTCTTTCTTGAAAATTTTTGTATTGGGGTAGATACTTTGAAATAACTTGTTGAATTAACAATATAATCGAATAAGTTTGAATCATTATTATTCTTATAGAAAAACTCTTCTTGTTGTGGTGGATTTTGTTGATTTGTATCTATATTTGTTATTGTATTTGTAGGGGTAGTAACTGTGAAATTTTTATTGTATGAGTTAAATTGTTGATTTTTAGATGTTGATAATTTATCAATTGATTGAATGTAAACCTGTTTAGGTCCTGATGAATTGAATATAGATAATAAAAATTCTGATGAATTCAATAATGATTTCATTAAATTTGATTTAATTAATGAATTTTTTTCAAAATTTGTTGGTGATATTGGTGATATTGGATAATCCATTTCAATATCAATATTAGAGTTTTCACTAATATATTCAGAATTTATTATTTGATAATTTGAATCAAAAGGGCTCAATCCTAAGGATTCATTGATGACTTGTTTGATAGTATTTGATAATTCAATCAAATTAACATCAATCAATTCATTACAATATAATGAAACATAACTCAAATATTCTTTAATCTTGAAGATTTCGTACTCCATTGTATCTAAACCAACACCATTATAAAATTCATTTGAAGAAACCAAGAACTCTTCAATTGAAGCATCATTAACTTCCCAATTCAATGTTTGTAAAATGTGTAATTCCATTTGAACAAACATTCCTTCATCATAATTACACGATTTCCCGCACAACTTCACAAATTCATTCAATTTAGGAATACGGGATCTTTGTGATGGACCATTGAATCTTCCTCCTGTAGGGATTGAAGATGAGTAAATGAAATGATTACATCCGCCAACTAGTTTAGCTGAAAGCCAAAGACATGTACAAATAACTAATTGAGCTTGATCGGTCAAGACTATTCTTTTGGAACAATATCTGTCAAATAATTTAACCGCTTTGAAGAAAACAAAAGGTATAATTTTTAATTTTGTAGATATTTTCAAAAGGAAATCAATTAATTTTAATCTAAAATTCAATGATAATTCTGGTTGTTGTTTTATGAGATTTAAGTTTGGTTTTAAGAATTTTGATTGAGATTCTTGGTAATTATGTATTTCTGGGTATTCATTTATAATTTGACTATGAATATTCAATTCTGAAAGGTATAATTGTGAAGGATAATTTTTTGGATTGTGGACAGGTCTAAATTTTTGGAACTCCATGTTGTATTGTGGTGTGGTTTGTTTTTATAGTGATTTGAATGGTGTTTGAATAGTTATTCAAAAGCTATAAGTATAGTAAATTTTATAGTTTTGATATTCCAGTGAATGATGATTAGATATTAAAAGAGTGAACAGTGAAATATAAAAGAATGAACAAGGTAGGAATGGATTGAATGAGAGTGTATAAATGCTAGTGAATGAACGAATGAATAGGATTTAGAAGAATCCATTCAATTGATGGAGACTGGTATGGTGGAAACAGGGGATTGAGCTATATATAAATGGATTAACCAAATAGAGCCCTCTAGCAGTGAACATTTGGAAATGGAGCACAGTTGAACCATTGAGCAATGAGCATAAGGATGAACATAGATAAAAAGAGGCTCGTTTATTAAAGTATCCATGGAGATCTCTACGTACAGAGATCTCATGTGGAGCATGGTTATAGTTGACTAAAACCTGGCAGATCAGAGACAATTGGATAATTGGACAATTGTTCATTTGCAGAGTGAGACGTTAACGAGGATAGTTTGTATGAATTACACGAGCAATTCTTTGTTCTGACTTCTCTGTGTTCTGTCTTAAATTTTAATGAATACCAGTTGTCTTTGTCCTTGTGTCTTTGTGGCGTCTCTGACTATAAGTTATAATAACTTGTTGAAGGGTACTATCTTGACAGCCTGACAGGCTACTGCCTGCCCAGTACCAGTGCTCAGCGGCAACAACAAGTAGACGCCAAAAAACATCAGAAACAAATTATAAATAGATCGAAGCAGATCGAAGCGCGGGAAAGCGAGCTGGGTAACTCTGGACGTGGCAAGGCAGGCAACGCAAGGCCCAAAGGGACTCAGACTCAGTGAACAGGCAGAGGACAGAGAGAGAGTGCACTGTGCAGCCATAGCAGCACAACACAAACAACACAACACGTACGCTTGTGGTACGCAAGGACTGGCATGGCCTGATTGGGCGGCAGTTGGAACTATTCTGGTTTCATACTTTTGCTTGTTGACTAGTAGAGATAAGCTACTCGAGGGATCAGACAATTACCATTTACAGAATACAAGTAGACTGTGTGTACAGTGTGAGTCGTGAGTCGTGACATTCTGAAATAAAAGTTGTCGACGTCGTACTTACCTACTTACAAGTTACACACCACTTTGTGTCTAACTTGTACTAATCGCGATTGACTGGCAGCTCAACGGTTGTTGAGCTGATCACTGATCATTTTATAGTACAAAGACATACACCGATAGGGTTCGTGATCGATTATTATCAGACTTGGTTATACTTGGAAGTTGGTGTGTATCTGGTAACTGGTTTGAGCTGTCAATAGCCAATGCTCATACGGTATACGAGTCTATTCTTGTCTGTTTCCAATACTCTCTGTCCACCAAAACTTATCGCGATGATCTCTCTTTTGCATGAAGTCTCTGATTGGTGATAGATCGAATTGATTATGATAGTCAAGAAATCCTTACCCGAATAGGAATTATTCTTTCCTATTTAGTACTTGCAACTTTCAAGTTGCTTGATACAATTCTAATCTGTCGACTCTATCTATAGAGCATTCAGCAGTGTGTACTAGACTCTAGTATACTGTTTGTATATTCACAGTCTATTGATATCCAGTTACTCCATAGTCCAGACTCCAGACTCCATACTAGTTTGAAGCTGTAACAATAGTATTACCAGTGAGCACTCTGGAGTCTGGATAAATGAAAAAAGTACTCATGTGCTGAATATTTGTAGGGCGGTTATTATTCATTAAGCGTGTATGTAGGTTAATTTGATAGCCTTCTAAGCTTCCTTTGTCATTCAATATTCAATATTCAATTGACCCTAGACACCTCCAATAGATCAAGAGAATATTAACTTTTGATTCTTGAGTCTTGAGTGCTCTGAAAAGTCCAGACTTAAGGTGATACTGGAGAAATATCGAATCAGAAGTTGATCTGTCAAATTGTCAAATTTATACTGCTATAACAAGCTGCAGTAAAGAGTGAAAACAGCTAGGGATCATATAAAATTTTCTAATATAAATGATAAATCTTCAAGAAATTCCAGGATCTTTAAAAGTGTTTAAGTGATTTCTGACGTTTTTCGATTAACAGATCTGAATCACCAATGGAACTAATCAGTTTGTTGACAATTGCCGATTGTAATTTCTCAATAATTTAATTTGAGTTTTGGGTCTTAATACGAAAGTAGATCCCCATATTTTAAATTGTCAACTTTCAAGCAATTAGAGATCGGGCCTCAGGCTTGTCGCTCGATTCTCGAGCTATGTACTATAGCTTCGATCATGATAGTTAAGAAGTTAAGGACCAAGTTGCCGATGTAATAATTACACATATGATCGAAGCTGACAGCTCAGCTGAGGTCATGAGGTATATCACGATTTACAGAAAATGTAAATGGGCGGGTGTGTTTAAATAACTAATTAAAAAAAAAAGTATATTCAAAATATGATCATCATATTAAATATTACTAATTATGAACTTTATATATATATACAATCCTTCTCTTACTTCTGCAAATTATAAAAGGGTTCATAGAAAGTTGATACGTCATGATACATCCATTCAAATTCCAAACCACAAGATTACTATAAATCTTTTAATGATGCAAATTTTGAAGCTGTGCGCCGCGAAAGAAGACTCTGACAACGATGGATGTCTTCTTTGCCGGATAGAATACTCCATTTCATGGAAATATATCCAATACTACAAGAAGTAAAGCAATGGGACTTTTGTCTCACCTAACATGATCGATTAAGAATGAGTAGGTTTGATGGGGGGTTATAATAATATTATAGATCGTAGTAGCACCTTGTATCTACTTTCGAAAGTGTAATGTAATTTACCGCATTACACTGTATATCAGCTAGGGCCGGTCTCTAATGATATAATTACATGTAATGTACAGTATCTACTATCTAGAGTTTACCTTATGATAATTACCAACTGTACTTTTACGTGATCCGGCGCAAATTAATGGTGATCAAGTACTGCAAAATTTGGCGCTATTGTAGCCTGTAGGCATATTCATTATTAACCGTTTATGTTTATATAACTACTTATATAATACTCAAGTTGTTATTTGAAAGAATACGATTCATTTACAATTAGAACATACATCAAGTAAAACTGAGATGTTGCAAAATTATTTCAAGATCCGGTTAAATCGGTACTATACCCGAGAAGGCAAACTTGATTTCATAACTTTTCTCTACTTTTCTCACTCAATTTCTCAGGTTCCGGGCCAAAGTTGTTGATAATAGTTGATCTCTAAGTTAAAGTGGTTGCAAAACGTTACAAAAAGTGAAGAAATATTGATTACTAGGCAAGAATACAATTCTTCTAATCATTCAGACATTGCCTAATTGGATTATCGTCATTCTCTTGATTTGCTAAATTTGACTCCTTACGGGCAACAATGTTAAAGCTGATCACAACATTAATAAATATAATATTATATTTGATAATTTTTCATTTCGTATTCAATTTCATATAATATCTAGCTTTAAATATACTTTATTAACTGGCAATTAATATGTCGAGTCTTGCCCACATGCAAATACTAATTCATCTTCAAATATATATATATATTAATATCATGATGAGGTTCGAAGCTGATTATCTTTCCAATATTTAAACAACATACGCACAATATGTACGTGGTATATATATTATATTATAATTAATTATAATTAATATCCTATCCTATCTATATATACAGATTCCGGCATGAGTCCGCATAAAAACTTTATGCAAGATCTTTTTAATCACTGAACATTCTATCATGCGAATTATCTATCACGATTTCATGTACATTCAATCACCGACATGATAGCCTCTAACAAACCAATTTTTAACAGCGTGAATATTTGATAATGAGTAAATCTGAGCTCGATTTTCGTGCTATTTTGTATGTACAATATGTAGTTTTTTTCAAACTCGCATTCCACTTTGTCCGTTTCTTCTTAAATCACAAGACTCCCATATGTGTTTCCACTATATGTCAGCAATCTCAAACATTTCTTCATTTTTTGAAATACAAATTTGGCCGTTTTTCAGTCTTCATTTTGTCCTGTTTGCAGCTATTTTTTTTCACAATTTAAAGTTTCAGTACGCATGAGCGACGCAGGTCTATTTGGCCGGTTTCGCTCCACTCTAATATTAATATGTCACTTAATGTATCTTGGTGTTGCCTTTCCCCATATGGTATTTCTCATAGTATAGTTCGGTTCTTGGCTCTTGAATTTGCAAGTTACTACAAACCTTCTGTTGAACCTCATTTCAACTAATGATCAAGTTCATCCAATTATAAATATCCCGGGTGCAATACTCATGGCCAAAATTTAAGAGTCAAAACGTAAAAATATCTGAAGTTAAAGTAAATCTCGGTTTTCCCGAGGGAATAGCCGACAAATGTAACTTGATATTTCAACTTTTTACAGCTTATATCATTTAACTATAATAAATTTTGCTGAAAGTTATTGGCCACAGTTAGACTCAAAGTTAATATGGTTGCAAATATAGTTTGACTGAAGATCATATATAAACTTTAAGCAAGTATAAACATTTGTTGATTCTTAGATATGCTGATTAATGAAAGATAATCAATTTATCCATCTTCATTGTCAGACCTTATTTCCTTCGCCATGCAATAGAATATGGGTTCTATACTGTTGCATGTATTGATCATCATCTCGAGTTACTTATATCATGAGTCAAAGACGTTTATAAGAGAGTTCACTCAATTCCTGTGATCAAATCATCGAATTACATCTTAATTCATATTTTGAGCAGCCTCGAACTAAACCGCTTCGACTTGATTTCAACTAAAAACTATATGTCTTTTAAATATTGTAACCTCGCCAAAATTGAAGTATATGAGCCCTTCTCACACATTATATCTTCCTGATCAAACTCACTCTCAATAGAATTACTATTATATTTTAAATATCACTTCAATAAAAATTCAAGCATGATCTCCTTGATCAGCTACATTCACTCTGCACGGCAACCTAGAGACAAACACCATCTTCTGGCCATTCTGAATCTTTATCCCAATTTCCCTGTACATGTAATATAGTGACAGGCAACAGGCTCAGTTCTGATTCTTCAATCACGGACTTCCAAATATATTTTGGGATCTAGAGACTTTCGGACACCTCATGTCCCGACCCTCAATAGCTATTTCCAACATCAGATGACCTCCTCCGTTCCGATTCCCGAGAGACTTGTCAATGGCTAGATGTCTAAATTCAGACCTCCTACCATACCTAGCTACCATGATATGTGTTCCATGAGGTTTAAATATTCTAGATCACGCTCTGCAGTTTAGTCAGTATAAGTTGTCGACATTTAATCCAAGTTATCACTGGTTAGCTGATCAATTATATGAAAAGCAATTGCATTAAAATGGTTGCAAATTTAATTGAAATATGCTTGAAAATTGAACTATGATCGATTCATGATATACAGAAGCTTCCAATGTCATATAATCGATGATGCCTATCAGTGTTCCCACAAACCCTATAGCTGATGATATTACAGCTTGATATATTCATGAGTTTAAATGATCAACACTATACTAAATGATCAGCTTCAAGTTAGAATAGGATAGTTCAAGCCTTGCACCATTTTCTGGGTGCTTTCTACTATATATATTACAATATTACAATATGGAGGAAACATTAATTCAATGCCATACTATCGGTACCACAGGTCAACAGGAGGCCATCTTACACAATTATATTCCACTCTATAATCAGTCTCTTCATATTCAATCAATCTTATAGCTGGTCACATATCCAATATACTCACTGCTTTAAATGAACGTTACTAAAGCTCGAGATATATAGTACGTAAGTCATGTCATAATCCAGCAGCTCTATTATAGTAATTTGATCGTTAAATCCATTTACTATCGATGAAGCATGACCATAATATAATGATTTAATCGGCTTGCCTTAAAGGCAAGCCTTAGCTAGTTAAATATATATAGTCACCAATATACATGATTCAAATTCACGAGTTCATTAATTATTGAATTGAAATTTTAATTTATAATATTATATTATTTAATTTAATTATAAATTAGTTGAATGTGGAATCAGCTGAGAATGAACTTTTGATCTTTCTGATTAAAATGATTCATCAAGCGAAAGCACTTCTATATTTTTTTTAACGTAGTTAGGTTTTCCATCCAAAAAACAAATTTGCAGCTGAATTATTAATTTCTAAGCCGCAAATGTTGAGGCACATATATTTCCCTATTTCCAGATTGAGTAAATCAATTAATATATTGAGTGCAAAATACGTTAGGTAATAGGCACAGATCCCTACAGCGTAATGAAGTCTTGACCAAGAAAACACTTTGTAATCGGTACTACGAGCATTATGAACTATATATATTATATATTATAAATATAAAAATTATTCAATTAAAAAAGGTCGAACGTTAAATTGGTCATATAATATACAATATAGCAAAGTGATCTTATTGAGCGACTGTGATCTGTACAACATATAAGTACTTACCTCAAATATTAATTATAAGTTGATTTAAAATTCAGTTGAAAAATATTAATTCTGAATGAGCAGTGAGTAGTGAGCACTGAGTCGAGACTCGCGAAGGCAGATCATTTTTAATTTTTCAATATCTCATGTATGCAGGTCAATATTTGACAGATCTCGAGTCTCAGCCAAACCTTTGCAGTAATTCAATATTCAATAAAAGAGTATTATGCCCAATGCCCTTTGCCACCCTTGAATCTTAGGTCATGTGTCTGTTGTACAATGAATTGACTCTTGAGACAGTGGAAGTGGGAACACCATATTATCACAAACTGATCTGGATTCTGGATTCTTTCGTCAGATTTCCCAAATAGTACGTAAATAATTAGCTGTGAAAACAAAGTAGCTAGAGCTAATTAGTGATCACAGAAAAAATATTCCAGGATCATCTTTAAAAATAACGTTAACAATAATATATTCCAATTATATATACGCATACTGTATTTAATTGATTCTGAATATGTTTGAATTGACAGATTAACAGATCTTATAAATCATCAATGTAACTATTTATATTTACTTAGTGCAGCAGCGCAGCTTATTGACAATTGGAAATTTTTGGGTCCTTAATACGAACCATGATCCCGGTATTTGAAATACCCCAGATATTGTTTTGTAAAATGGCAGTATTTACATATTAAAATAATTAGGCCTGCCGATTTATGTATTTATATAGTTTTCGATTTGATGGGCATCAACAGCGAGCTGTGAACCGTGATACTAGATCAACATCAAAGAGTAAGTACACATCGGAAAAATCACACATAATTATAAAATCAACGTTGAAACATCAATCAGACTATCGATCTATAAAGTGCTAAATTAATGTAGCAAATTATACTCGCTCCTGTAAATAGTAGTAAGTACTTACTACATAAGTATGTGGTATAATATATATGCTACTGTAGCATCATAAAGTGAAAACCCTAGCCAACGTAGTCTCTGGAAAGAAACTGATACTGTTGAAGATATATCGATCTTTACACAAGTTTACAGTACATTACTAGCATCTACCCATTCCACGCTATCAATCGTTGATCTATTATTATTTCATCAACCTGTAGGCTGTATCATAATTTAATTAAGATAAATTGAATAAAGATCTAGTTCTACCACTCCAAATGTTTTCAAGTTTGTGCACTAAGTAAGTAATTAGTGCAGCACTGCAAACGTTTATACTTTTATAATTGATGACATAAATTGCAGATTATAGCTGGTCATCACGATTCACAAGTGCTACTAATATAATCTAGAGTAATAATTCTAGCTAGATAGATCTCTTGGTCGTTATGGTAAATACTATGTCGATAGTAAGGTCTGATTCATTGACTAGATTTAACTATAGCTCTAGCTCTATCCTGCACGAGACTTATAAGTTATACTATATGATGAAAAATATACTAAGATCAATTAAAACCGTAGCTAGCACTGTAATATTAATTCGAATATTTAGTGATGCATTATAGTAATAACCTGCAATCATTAAGTAAACAATATTTATAATTAGTTAATTAATATGTTGTTGATTTGTGTATTGAATTGGCTTTTATATAAACTTATAATACATACTAATATTGTAAATATTAGCTCGAACATGCTGCATCTTATATAAATATATCAACTGCCAGCAAGTACGTACGTGACCAACGACGTATTTATATATAAATTACGTACCTGATCATATATATAATTAATTATGTGCCCAATAATTATACATTCTACGTCTTATTATATATAATAAAACATCTATAAGTAATTGGGAGTTGGGAATAACTTGGGATATATTTAAATGCATGGATTTAAATGGAAAATTAAACAGCTAACAGATCTGAGATACTGTCCAATACATGAGCTCAAGAAAGTTCCACGTCATGACGTGACACTATCTCACAATATATAATTTCCGCATAAATCGAAAATTCTTATAAAAAATTAGAAACGTCTCATATAATTATATAATTCAGCTTGAGCAGAATTAAAACTCAGTACTATAAATATACTGCAAATATATCAATAAGGTATGCAGTTGAGCGTCCTGGCACAGATCATAGAATTAATGTAACTAGCTGTACTGATTATAGCAAGGCTTCAATTATAAAGCTAGTCAAGTTCACCTTCAATATAGTTTTGGATGGCGAAATATGATCACTGATAAATGATTCATGATCATCGAGTATTTAACTTTTAAGAGCCTGAATATATTTGAAATCATGATCATGATTCATAATTTCATTCGACATTATATTAACATAACGGTAAACCAAGGTCCAAATGGCAAATTCCAATCATCCAATGACCATAATATGAACTTTGAAGACTTATCCATGACATAGTTGATACTTCAATGCTTCATAATATAGCTGTAACTTGTATACAAATCGATGACGGCTTGATCAATATTGAGCGGTGTGCGCAGCACAGTTTAATAGAGCACGTCATATATTACAGATGTCCAAGACTCAATTTTCAACAGAGGACACTGGAGTCCTGGACACTAGAAACGTTTCTATAGACTTGATAAGTCAGTGTGATTGTAACAACGGTAATTGCAAATAGACTGATAGCAGGCCACTCAGTTACTGCAATAGTGTTCCATAGTACTTATCACTGTATATACTCACGTAATCTTATAGGGTAGTAAGTGTAAATGTAAAAGTATTACATAACAGCTGAGTCATTCCGTATAATTGTCGTGGAACTTCTTCAGTTGGCTCGTTATCTCGAACATCGATCGAATATCGAAGAAATATAAAATACTGAAATTAAATATTTCATTTTTTCTTTCTTTCTTCCTCCTATAAAATTCATATCTTTACTTCTTTACACAAGTTTTAACACATCCACAACACAATGACTCCATCTCCACACAGTTTAATCTTCGAAAGATCTGTTCAGCAATACATCTCCCATCATGACTATTTCCCTCCTTCAATTGATGCTGTTAAAAATTTATCTATCAATAATATAAATCATTTACTATTCCCAAATTCCCAAAGCTCTGATCAACAATTACATTCAAACGATATAAATTTCCATTCTTACTATGATATTATTGATAATGATGAATTTTCTAAAAAACCAGTTTTCAAGATTTAACGGAAAGTGTAAAGTGCTTTACAGGTTAATTGGTTTACTATAAACTGATTTATTAGGTTAAAATAAATTAGTGAAGGATATGGGTTTGGTATGTTATTTAGTTTATATAAGAGTGTTGATTATTATGGTTATATTCGTATAAGAATATGTTTATTGTAATTTGTTGTAACATGGTTATTCGATGTGCTCACTGCTTATTGTCAATTGATTAATTAATAAACGAATTAACGATTGTGGCTTATCGTTGATTTTGAACTTTGTTGATTCGATCCAATCAAGTTAAAATTTTACCGACCGCACCACTATAACTATTAACAACTACAACGTCTACATAGTATATATAGTATACAGTGTACTTCAAAGTTCATACTAGATCTAGAGGAATCTCTTTATACAAACTCCAAGCCTAAATGATCGATCTCAACTCCAAGCCGAAATGATCGATCTCATAATTATCAATCAGTCGACCAATCACATTTTGAAATTTAATAATTAAAATTATAAATTTCATCCGGAACAAATCGGGTTCATGAATCATAAATATTCGATATCGAATTTACGTACGGCCAACTAATTATAAGTTTAAATAATTTTAACAAAAAAAAAAAAAAATTAATGGGAATCTAGGTATAATCTACATATTCAAGTGTCATGAATCTAGTGTATATTAGTATTTTATTAAACTGATAAATCACTTTTCACTCCTAAAGATTAGTATAACTATAATCAATATTCAATAGTTAAATAATATCTATAATTTGTTAGTAAAAAATCCATTTAAATTATCTCAAATTATGTTGAAAATATGTATTAATCAGGGAAAAAGTTGTCCTCAAAATAAATTAGGAGTCTAATTAAAACAAAACATCATTTTAAATACAATATAATCTTTATAAATAATTCTTTAACTTTCAGTATACTTACTTTTTCATTTATGAAGAAATTGTTAATTAAACATACGGAAAAAGATTAGTGAAAATCACTTTTTAAATATAAAAGTTTGAAAAATAATGGATCTTCAATTAACCAATTCCGGGTAATGATCACAGTTTTTCAAAGGTTATGAACTATCAGGTCTTTAATCAAAAATTATATTTGTACAACAAGGATGAGGGTACAAGTTGCAACAGCTCTTCGATCTTTATATCAGAATTTCAGTCTTCAGTAGACAATGTTGAATGCATTCTATATAATATTATAGTCATTAGTCTATATAATAGATTATATAGATATTTAATATTTGACGATTGATCAGGATAAATCAGCGATGACCGAGGTGATTCTTCCAATAAATTGGATCTCTATATTGATCTGAGTTTGGCCCAGCAAACGAGGTCCAACATCTGTCAAAAGTTGACAGAGATACACGAAGGCTGCAGGCACTTTGTAACTCCTTGGTAGTCCTCGTTCTGCTTTATGGGTCCTATAAATGGGTAACTTGGCTTTCTCCATTGTAGAAGCCCAAGTGATCGGCTTGTTCTCGAAGTTTTCCTCTTGGAAAGTGGATCTCTGGAGTAGGTAGTGGTCGAGTGTCTTCTAAAGTTTTCGCAGTTGTGTTTCCATGTATTGCAAAATACAATATTTGAGCACGTATCAGATTTGTCGGTACTGAACCTTTCTAAAGCATCTTCGAGTATCTTCAATTCTTTCAGATTTCTCGTACTGTTGTACTGATCATTTGAATAATATTTGGTATGGGTCCCATCTCCATTTGTGACCAGGTATTCTCGAATGTCCTCTTTCATATAGTGAACGAATAATCTGTTAACCAGCTTGTTGGAAATAATGAGCCTCTTGTTTCCAGTGCGAAATCGCGTAAGAAGGTCAAAAAATCAAAGAATGAATAATTGTGAGTGTGTAGGAATTTCAATTCAGCATCAGTACTAGCACCTAATTAATTAAACTTTCAAATCCACCTTCAATTGGACTCAAATTTAATCTTGCCGTGAATGCTTTTAGCACACTTGTATAGTGCAGCTCGAAGTAATTGTTAAATTTGCCAACTAATATATCCATGGCCAGTCCCAACAGATGTTTGGCTCCTTCGGCAAGGTAGCCGCAATATCTATCGAAGCTCTCAAATCCATTGAAATAAACAGATTTAATAATTGTCTTATTCGAGGAACAAATATCAAGAAAGGTAATTAGCTTCAATGCACCTGTAATTGTGAGATCCCTTTGTTATTCAGAATATTTCTTCCTGCTCTCGAGAATAAAGAAGGCACGTGCTGTATTCTTATCATTGATTCCAATTAACTCCTGGTATTCTGCTTCATCAATATCTGGAACGGTGATATCAGGCAATCTAATCACATACTCTGATCCAAAGAGTTCACCCTTTGGTCTTCCAAAGCTTTGATACATTATTGGGGTTGTGTTCAACTTGAATGACATCAAACGAGTATTTCTCTTCAAAAGTTCTGCAGCACCTCCTGAAGGAATTAAATGAAGCGGGAGCGCCATATGTTGACAATCTATCTTTCAACATACTCACTGTTTCATGATCATAGTCCTCAAGGTCATAAATTAATAAATCCAGAAGTTTATTCGATGGCCCGAGAGATCGATATAGTTCAACGGAGAATGAATTCACATAGGCAGCTAACCATGGATTAATGATCAAGCATCTGAGTAGACTCACAGTGTTACCAGTGTGGTATTTAGTCATGACCCGACATCTTGATGAATATTTATTGTGGAACGGAAGAGCTCTCCCAACATTGAGAAATGAACGAGCGCAAATGCTTTTCATGATAGGAAACTAATCATTTCCTTTGATATTCCTCTTAATCCTCTTTTCGTATTGAAACATTTCATCTGATTTGTGGCCATCTGGCATATAATGTTCATTGGAATCAAAACGATATAAATGTGTTTGAAGAGGTGTCTGATGCGATATCACTCAAGCATTTGTCGGTTTGTCTCCCATTGAGTATATCCTTATAACTCAAGTGCGAAAGGCAGGACTCGATCACCAATGTAGCTGGTAAGATGTTGAGCTGACAATGAGTTTTTTTCCAGCTTTTTAGGTGGTGAATATCTATATTCTGCAGCGTGCAACATGATCCTTTTGCGATACTTTAGTGAATAGTTGGGTATGGTTGAATATATTCTAATGATCAATTATTAATATATACTTATATATATTATAGATAATTAACATTGTTTATATCAGTAATTAGGTCTATAATATTAGATCATGAGTAAATTTGTCTTCAGCTGTCGAAGTAGATGATTAGCTGATTATATATAATTATAACTTTTTTCACAGCAGTAAATAATTGTAATGCAGAACGAATTTTCATCAAGTCCTTAGTCAAATCTCAGTTAATCCCCAAAGCTGCTTTTGAGTGTATAAATTGCATAGCATACTTTATACCAAGTACTATAAAGTTGCCATACGTAATATATAAAATTTTATGTAAAAGTTCGTACTTTGTTCGTAAAACTGTTTTTCATTCGTGATTTTTTGAACTATTTCGTTTATTCATGTTAGCTGATAATCAGTTAAGTTTTAAATTTTCGAAATTGAACTACACAAAGTCATAATATTGGTGATATAATATATCTGGATATACTTTGTATGGGATTTTAATTGACTTAGTATCTTGAATGATATAAAATTTATACAAATGGATTAATTTTCATGTACAATTTGAAGCCCTTTTTCGGATAGGTCGAATCAAACTGTGTCACAACGCGTATCGACTGCGTTATAGGCTCTAGCCTATTAGTATAACCATGACCGGATGTATTAACAGGAATGTGTAGTAATTTGTAAACCTGATTTTAAGTTAAGTTTTAACTTGGATTGTTTCTTTTCCGTATACAATATGTGTAGAAACTTGAAAGGAATAAATAGGTGTAGATTGATACTGTAAATGCGCCAGCGGGATTTGAAGCACTGCTCCCGACATACATTTTAATTTTTGAGACGGACCTAGGTGCTCTTGAAACAAACTACGATTACTGGAATCTGTTATTATTATATTATTATATTATATATAGCATAGAGCGACCTCATCACAGATAATGTCAGATGACAGAAGCTCAGAGCGGTTAGATGGATCATGGAAAACATAAATAGTTGCGCACCGGTGATTCGTGAATATGATTTATATTACTAGAAGTCTGAAGAAGTTATAAGTTACAAGTGGTCCGGGTAAATGCTTTCATTTTCTCTTTTAAAAAGGTTTTAATTATGAGCCCTTTTTAGCGATGAGAATAAAAAAATAAAAAAATTCTGATTTTATTATGAGGAAAAGTGAAATATTTGTCACAAATAAATTCGTATAAGATAACTACAATAGAATAACTACACAATATGGTAAGTTGCTCTCTTTTTGACCTAGACTAGACTATACTCATGTAAAATACTAACAATCCAAAAGATAAGAAAACAAGCAAGAGAGAGAAAGGAGTACTTGTACCGAAAGGCCTTGGAACTTGAAGATTCAACTAAACAACAAAAAAGATTGATACTAAAACAATCTTTAGCACTGGGTAAACCGTTACCGAAAGATATAGCAGAAGATGAAAGTTTGAAATCAGAATTTTTATTTGATGAATCAATGCAAGAAGCTGTTGATGATGAATATTCTCAATTAAGTGGTATAATAGATCCAAAAATTGTTATAACAACTTCAAGAGATCCATCTTCAAGATTACAACAATTTTCAAAAGAGATTAATTTATTTTTCCCTAATTCAATAAGAATGAATAGAGGTAATTCAATCATGCCAAATTTAGTATCAACTTGTAAATCACAGAATATAAATGATATAATTATATTACATGAACATAGAGGTGTTCCTACAACTTTGACGGTTTCTCATCTTCCCCATGGTCCTACAGCTTTTTTCACATTACATAACGTTGTATTAAGACATGATATATTGAATTCAGGGAATCAATCTGAATCATATCCACATTTAATATTTGAAAATTTTACCTCTAAATTAGGTAAAAGAATTGAAACTATTTTAAAAAATTTATTCCCACCTGGTGTTAAGAGAGATAGTTCAAGAATAATAACTTTTAATAACGATGGTGATTTTATTAGTGTTAGACAACATGTTTATGTTAGAACTAAAGATGGTGTTGAATTAGCTGAAGTTGGTCCTAGATTTGAAATGAGATTATATGAATTGAGATTAGGTACTTTGGATAACAAAGATAGTGACGTGGAATGGCAATTGAGAAGATTCACTAGAACTGCTAATAGAAAGGATTATTTAGCTGAGTAAGTTGTTTGTTAGTTAAAGCATTGTATATTATTGAATTGTTGTAGATTAACTGTTCTTTTTACAAGATTGTTTAGGATTGCCAATAATTTTTGACTCATGAATGAGCATTTTGCCAGACACAGTTGGATCTTTAACTCAATATGATTCGGATCTGGGTCTTTGAAATTTGATATGACTATATCAAAAATTAACCGCCAGATACGAATACCAATAAAAATAAGACAATTACAAAGAACCAATAAATACATGAATCTGATTAAACCATAACATAAATTATCTAAACTGGAACATCTTCTGGATCTGGATTGTAAATCCAATGGTTACCAAAATATGGAATTTTTTGAAGGAAAGTTTTTTGAAATAATGGAACACCTTCAGTAAATGTAAGAACTGCTATACCGGCAGCACCTCCCCATAAAGTTAAAACTGGACCATATGCTTTCAATGTGTTCACAGCTGTGAATGCTTTGAAAGTCTTGTAAGCTGGTGCTTTGATGTACTTGAAAAATGTTAATATTCATTTCCAAGATATTTTTTCAATTTGTTCCAAGGAGACCCATATTAGCAAGTTCTTCGGGTAGCTCGACGATACATACATTAACCATTTTTGATTATTGATGATTATCTATTCTCTATTTTGAACAAACAACTTTATTTATTGTAAAATTGTATATATGATTTTAATTTCCATCTCTCGATTGGACGATAGTGGAGAGGGTAATTATCTTATATTGAATGTGCTTCCCGGTTGAGTGCCCTTTTCGTTTCTAAGCGTACGTTGACGTTGCGACGAGGAGTAACCATGGGAGGGATTAATGTTGGAGAGTATAATATATACGATTATTAAATCATTATCATTATATTTTACATATTTTATTAGGTTATTTATCCCCATATAGGTTGCTTGAACTTAACGAAGATTGAAGTTCAAGGAAACTGGGCCCAGTTCCTTGAATAAGTTCTATTAATTCTTCAGTTAATTTATCATCTTTAATAATTTTATCAATTCCGTATTTTGAGATGAATGAAATAGTCTTATCACAGAAAATAATGTGTCCAGCGAGTGCAGTTTGAAAAGGAATCTCTGAAGGATGAATTTCAAAATCAATATTTTCAAATTCATAAAGTTCAACTGAACCTGAATTCTTAATTTCATTGATATAGTGTATTTGCTTGTTAATTTTGTTGAAAAACTCGAGTGATAAATGGTAACTTTTCACCAATGCTTTCAAACAAACCACTTGTGTGACAATTTTTGCTACTGGATCCATATTTCCTATATCTTTCATGGTTGTTGAATTAAACTGTCCGTCTTCAGGTTCTAAAAATTGTAAAGCATTTGTACCTACTGCGATTAGGTCACTCCAGGAATCAAATCTCTCTTCATCTTCATCAGTTTTGTAATGATCATACATCGGCATCATCTTCAATAAACGACGTTTTATCACAACTTCACATACTTCTCTGGTAATTATACAATTGTTGAAGTAAAATGATAAATCTTCGAGGAGCTGCAGGATTTTAATTGATACTTTCGACGTTTGTGATGATTGTGTTGCTTTTTTTTGTTGTTTCAATTCTTTCTTTTGTTGTTTTTTCAATTTAGACTTAGTAAGAACAACTTTTTTGTCTTCTTTAATGATGTTTTCATTTTCTTTCTCTTTCTCTTTCTCTTTCTCTTTTTCCTTCTCCTTTTCTTTTTTCTCTATCTGGTGTTCTTTAAGTTCTCTTTCTTCAATAGTGTTCTCCTTTTGTTTATGTATAGTTTCTTCTCTATTTCCATTCATCTCTTCTATTTCTTCCTCATTTTGTTTCTCTCCCACATCATCGTCGATGACCTCTAATGATATTCCGGTACTAAACCTCTCAAATTTCTCATCTTTCAAATTGAACAAAGGATTTCGTTTCATTTCAAAAACACCATAATATTCGTTCAAAAAGTCATAGAACTTTTCTAGATCCACACAAGGCTTCATGTTATTGTCCGCCTCATATCCACTGAGCAAGGTTTGCCATATACCACCAGCCCTCATTTTTTTATATAACAGTTTCTCAAAAATTTCGATAAACTCTTCTATACATGTTTTGAGTATCTTATGAGCATGCCAATTGTGTTTGATGGTTTCTGTGAATTGAATAAATTCCTTTAGTGGGATGTACTTAGATAGATATCCGCCCACTAGGAAAGTTATTTTGTCTTCAACTGAGTATTTTGCACTTATCTTTGTGGTTAGTTTTTGGTGTAGTATATCTGCTTCTTTCACTATGATTTCTGCATAGTTTGATAGTTTAGTGAATATTACTATGCATTGTTTATAGTACTTCAATTCATGATATCTGTCCCCGTATTTATCTAGCAAGGCCATTCTTTTCAGCGTTTCTTCAGAGTAATATGTCAAATGCTCATCACTGAAGCAATTTAACTTGGAAGCATCAATTCCCAACTCCTCTCTAATAGTTAGCATCGATTTGAACTCGCCTTCCAAGAGGTGGACGACGGAATGAAGTAATTCATAAATACTCTGGCAGATGACTGCAAGCTGCTTGTCCATAACTTCTGGCGTAACCGACATCTCGAGGCAATAATTGATCTCTGCGGGAGTGAGTGTTGAATGGGAGAGTAGTTTTTGAAGAGATCAAATATTTTTCATTGAGCCCAATTTTTTCGAGTAACCGCTGGGAAAGTCGATGTAAATATACTGCCGATTATAAAAGCTCGAGTGAAACCAGCTGCTACAAATGCTAAAATCAGGTATAACTTTTATTTAAAAACAACAAGCAAGTTCTATTCTTCATCGTCACTTTCTTCATTCTCATCATCACTTTCTTCATTCTCATCATCATCGTCATCATCATCTTCGTCACTTGATAACTCTTCACCCAAATCCTTTAGCTTGCTCTTATATTTCTTAGAAGTCTCGTCCATCTCTGACATTAATAACACCAAATCATCTAGTTCTGATTTTGGAACCATTTCTTTTTTCAATTTCTCAAGTTCAGAATTCAACTTTGAAATCTGAGCCACTAGCTTTTCGTTTTCTTCCTTCCCAGTTAATTTCATTGATTCTAGTTCTTCAGAAAGCTTAGTATTATTAGATTCCAATGACAAAATCTTTGATTCGTCGACTTTCATTGAATACTCATGATCTTTTTTCAATGAATCATTCTCATCTGTAACTTTAGTGATCTCTGATACGTCCTTTCCATGAGCGGATGTAAGTGATTTTAGTTTCGCTTCTAGTATCTGCTTATCTGACAAAAGCATCCTCTTCTCGAGTTCAACCTCTTCTTTTGATTCAACGGAAAGTGATAATTCTTTATTCCTTTCTTCAAGAGATTTTATGCTATCTTTCATAGAAGCGCTCGCTTTCGCGAGAGTTTCAATCTGTAGTTCATGAGCACTGGCTTTACTATCAAAATCAGCTTTCATCAGATTCAGTCTATCAATCTCTTTAGCTAAAGCAACAGCAGAACTCTCATTATCTTTAACTTTTGTTTTAAAAGTATCAATTTCCTCTAGTAACGTTTTCTTTTCAGAAATTACGGAATTTTGCTCCACTTCCAATTTCCTTAACTGTTTTTCCAAGTCATTGTGAGAACCTTGAAGTTTTTGCAACTTTTCATTCAAAGAAGTTTCCGACTCCAATTTAGCAGCTTTAACCCCCTCGAGCTGACTCAACGCAACTTCTCGTTCTGACTCCCTTTTAATATTAGTGGTAACGTTCTCAGCTTCAATGCCACCCAATTTCAATTTGAGTTCTTCATTCTCCTTAATAGCCGCCTCCAATAATACTTTCTTCTTATCAGCATCTTCAGTGACTTTGGATAAAATTAATTTATTAGCTTCTATTTGATACTCAATATCCAAAATCTTAGAATCTTTGACGGATACATCATTCTCCAACTCACTCATCTCTTTTTTCAAAGATACGACTTCCAGTGAGAGCACTGAAGATTTCTTTGAAGATTCTGTGACTTGAGATTCTATTTCGGCACCTTTCTGTAATAATTTAGCTTTCATTGAATCAATAAGCTTTTGTTGAGTATCAATTTTCTTAATGAGCGAATCACTTTTCTCTTTCAAAGAGCATTCACGATCTTCAGATTCTTGTTTCTCAGATTTGAGATTTGAGATTTTAACGGCATAATCATTCAATCTCGTCTCCAAATCTTCCTTTTCAACATTCAAGAATTTTAAATTTTCCTCATGCTGCTTCTCTGCAGATGATATCAGCTCTTCCAATCTAGAGATTTTTTCACTGTATGTTTTTATAGCTGATGACGAATTTTCAGTAAGCATGCGCCTTTCATTTTCAATATCCCTTGTTTTCTGATCTAAGTCTACTTTTAAAGATTCTATTTCACTATCCAATTTCGATATCTTCAGATTGAGTCTTTTGGTATCATCATCATATTTAGATTGTAAAGTTTTGAATGCTTTAGCTGAGTTTTTGATATCAGTCTTAAATTGTTTAGTCTCGTCTGTGAGTGCAGCCAACTTTGCTTCCTTTGTCTCTGTGCTAGTATCAAGTTCAACTTTTTGCAACTTCATTTCTTCCAATTCTCTGAGATATTCTGATAATTCAACTTTTCTATCCTTCAATTGAAGTTCAAGCAGGGAAATTCTCTCTTCACCGGTTTTGATAATTTCATCTTTTGATTTAAGAGACTCTTCTCTCAAATCAGCGGACTTCTCAATTGCCTTGTTAGTCTTTACTAGTTGATCAAACTTCTTCTGTAACTCGTCAAGGGAAGCTTTCAATACACACCTGTTTGCTTCAATGTTAGCGATATCGTTCACGCGGCTTTCCTTTAACTGTGAATTAGATTTTTCAGCATCAACTAATTTTTGCTCAAAATCCTTCAATTGTGATTGCAAAGCATATTCGATTGATTCAGTTCTCTCATGGGATACCTTTATTTCCGATTCAGCCTCTCTTAATTCTGAGTCAAATTTGTGTTTGCTTTCCGTCAAATCAAGTTCCAATCTCTCCTTAATCTTGTCAAAATTTTCCCTCTCGCTTTTCAATATCGATTCATTCTTCTTAATCAATTCATCCTTTTCAGCAGCCAAAATATCCTTCGAATTTTGGAGTTCATTATTCAAGTTTTGCAATTCTTCAATCTCTTTCATCCTCGATTCTATTAAATCATCTTTGCCTTTATTAGAAGCACCAGTTTCTTGCAACTTTTTTAACAATGAATCACTTGTCTCCCCCAACAACTTAATCTTTCCTTCAAAGTCAGTAATCTTCGAAGCATGTCTAGAGACGTGTTCAGATAACCTTTTTTCAGCTTCCTCTTTAGACGCGGCAAATGAAATCCTCAACTGTTCGAGCTCTGAAACTAGAGTGTCATATCGTGACTGCAATTCATACTTGCTCTTATCCAAGTCCCTCAACGCAGATTGTAGCATCTCATTATCAGTTCTGAGGTTTTCAATCTTTTCTTTATTTTCTCTTCTGTAAGCTGCAAATTCTTCCTCCACTGAGTTCAATTTAGTTTTCAACTCATCAATCTCCTCAAGGAGCAATTCATTTTTGGCAAGGCTTGACTCTTCGATATCCTTCAAAATCTCTTCTGATTTCTTTAAATCTTCCCTACTTGAATCTTGAAGGTCATTACATCTCTTTTCAAGACTGAACTTTTCGTTTTGCAACACAATAAACACACCTTCAAGTTCTTGAACCTGCGCTAGCAAAGCAGCAATCCGAGCCTCAGTTTCAGATTTTATCCTTGACTTCTCGTTTTCCGCATCTACTTTTTCGGCCTTCATGTCTTGAAAAGCGGCAGCAGCAGATCTCAATTTTTCCATTAATTGAAGGTTAACAATCTCACTGTTTGAATTCTTATCAGCTCTCTCTTTTAACTGAGCTTGAAGATTTTTAATTGAAGCCAATGAATTCTGCAACTCCTCATTTATATCTCTTGAAGTTGCTTTTAATGAATTAATTTCATTTTGGAGTTTCGAGACGGTACTTTCATAATTTGCCTTAGAGTTTTCGAATTGTTTTGCTGAAAATTCAGCTCCCTTCTTGACAGTCTTGATCTGCTTTTCCAATTCATTCTTCTCTCTACTTAATTGAAACAAATCACGAGTCATCTTGTTAAAACCTTGTTCAGCTGTAGCCCTAGTTTTCTCGGATTCAGATAATTTGAGATTCAACAGCTTAATTGTAGCGCTATCACTATCATGATTTTTCAAAGCTTCCTGAAGCTGTGAATGGTATTCAGAAGATGAGGCTTCAAATGATGTTTTGGATTGTTTCAACACTACCACCTCCTTATAGACTTTTTCGTACTTATCGGCCAAGTCAGAGTGTTCATCTTCTAACTCCGTGAGCTCATTCTGAGTCTTTTCAAAAGAATCCAACACTTCTTCGTACTCTTTAGTAATCTTATTAATATTTTCCTTCAACTCCAACTCATTTTCATCAGCTTTAAACCGCTGTTGGTCCATGGATGTTTGCAATGAGATACATCTCGCCTCTATCTCCTCAAACAACTCGAAAGAGAGTCTCCCATGTGGTTCTGAGTTTGGATCACGAATAAATGCCTTTCTAATCCTACTGAAATTCTCCTTTATCATATTGGTAAATATTTCATCAAAAAATACGCTAGGCAAACCCGTGTCATCTTTTTTGACATCAAGTATCGCCTCTGGATCAAAGTCTTTGAAAAGAGACGAGTCTTTGAATTGCTGCAATTTTAAAGCGTAGTTATCCTTTCCTATAGTCTTTATTAGCAATGTATGTAATTCAAGTCTTGGGATTGGTGAATCTTTTGAAGAAAACTCATATGCAATTCCTAGCAATATAGCAGCCATACCTTGGACAATGGTGTTATCATTGGAGAAGTTGGATAAATACGTAGCAATAGATTTCACAGTAGAACTTTCACTCAAAAACTCGTTGACAGCATCAAAATCCTCATATAACCATACTGAAAGTAGCATCAAATATCCCATAGAAATACGAGGATCTGAATATTCTAATGTGGTGACCAATATTCCAGAAATGGCAGGAATAGCAGACATAACTTCCTCACCGGCGTCTTCGTTTCCAGTCGTAACACTTCTAGCAAATGCTTTGTTTTCCTCACTATCTTCAAATAAATACATCAAAACCACGCATGCAAACCATGACTTATAAGGATTTAATCTAGAATCAGAGTCATAATCCATCAATACTTGAAATATGTTTCCAAATGGAGTAGTGGATGAAGGTGAGAATATTTCCAAATCAATCTTATTTTCAGTCGGGGCAGTAACAGGAGAGCTTGTTGTCGAATTGCTACCCAAACCGTCATTGTCCTTTACTAGTTCATAACTTTCTTCAGAGGCTGTAGTGTTCTTTGAATCATCTTGTATGTCATCTGTTTCGCCATCTGGAATCTCAGTCGTTTCTTGACCATATGTTGGATCTGTATACGCTTGTATTTGATCTTCCAAAAATGCTGATTTAGAATCGCTGTTGTTTTTGAAATAAGCATGCAAACATGCAGCAGCTGCAACACGGATATCAAAAGTATGAACAGAATTGCAAAACAAACACCAATTCAATAAGGCGACGGTGACTGGAACTAGTTTGTCGAACTTTTGCAACTGAGTTGGTAAACTGGGATCTAGATAAGGAATATCAATCTGTGAGAATTCAAAGTGAATGTCATGATTACCATCTATCAAGTCTGCGGCAGTCATCAATGCTATGGAGCGTATTGAGTTTGGAGTTATTGGCGAAAAGACCAATTTCAATACTATGAATAAGATGTTGAACTTGAATAATTTGTCTTGATTAGATTTTGTAGATTCATTATCTTTGGAGGTGAACAAGCGGCAGATTTCTAGACAGGTTAACATGTTCTGTAGTCTTTGATCATTCCATACAATAATATCATTAGCGTTATTGACTGGCTCACCTAATAATAATGCCAATTTGGGGACGCAGTTTGTTTCTAAGAATAGCTTTTGATTGGAGGCATTGTATTTCAATAAATTTGTTATCAAGGAGAGACAATCTTGAACGAAAATAGATCCTCTTATACCACCCTCTTCCTCTATAATATCGAAAAGGGTATCAAAAGTATTTTCAAATGCAACTAGCTTTTGGATATTGAAATTATTGTTGACTAATCCCATTAATAACAAAATTGCTTCATTTCTCACAGGTTCATGAGTATCATGCAATGTGGCTACCAATGTGGAAATTCCAAAGGGTAACTTCAAGATACATTCCTTGATTCTATTTGATCTCACCGATATTATAGCTTCCAATAGCTGAATTGTGTATAATCTTATGTAAAAATCATCAGTTTCCAATATTGTGATTAATGATTGTATGTTGTCATCATTTTGTGACAATTCATCCGCTATCCAAAGTGAGAATTGATCTATTGCCACATCATTCATTAGAATAGGTGATGGGTATTTTCCGTTTTGTAACCTCGATTGCTGAGAGATCCAGTTTCTTGTGAGATCATCATCACCTTCACCTCTAATGAATAAGATCAATAAAGTCTCTAAAATGGGCTTCACAATATCATTATCTTCAATGTCTTTCTTCAATGCTGAGACTAAACCACGCAAACCATATTCAACGACAGACTCTCTATATTCACGACTAAAAGCTTTCAAACCTAAGACAGCAGCTCTTCTATCAGATAGGAGAGTAGCATTAATCAATCTATCACATAATGTTGGAATGGCTTCTTGAACTAACTGGGCCTTCGGGGCAGATTGTGATAATATCCCAGATATTAGCTCCATTTCTATCGAAAAACTTTCAAACTGAATCTAAAAGAAGTACTATATAAACTTTCTTATAGATTCTCTGATTCTTTGCCTCACTATCTCTGAAGTTATATAGGCGGTTAACCTGGTGTTTCGACTCAGTTGAAGTGACACGTGAAATTTATTTGACAGATGGTTTGGAACTCGATGCTAACCGCCAGAGCTCATCTCTCCCCAAACTTGGGAGCATCACAAAAAATAGTCCACGTCTTGAAGGGCTTGAAGATGTCTCCAGATACCATTAAAACAGATCTCAACTTCCATCCTTTGCCGTCTGGTCTTATAACTATTGCTCAAGTTATCATTGAGTACTCTTTTTTTGACGCAGTTGTATAAATCATCAACTTCTGTTCATCTCAATCGTGGCGCGTATGTTATAAACGCATCAGTTAGCAACATGTGGTATGACTATGCTGAGGAAGATCCAGGTCCAAACCCAGAATTAGCATCACCTCCAACTGTCACATACTTTCCAGATATGACGACGTTTGAACTCAATGGCTTGGATAATTGGCACGATCGTCCTGCTTCCGAGTGGTCAGTGGTCAAAATTGGAACACTACAAGCCAGATTAGAATTATTGAAACAGTCCAAACGAACTCACAACTTCAGTTCAGAACTGAATCTTTTCCATATAACGTACCACGAAATTATCAGGTTGGCAAATGAAGTATTTGGATACGATGGTTGGTCCTCACAAATCATGATGTTGGGGGTTACATCTGAATCTATGTCACAAGATGGAAGACATTCATTACGCATGGAAGCTAGTATTAGAATACTATTGAAAGACGGGACCTACCATGATGGTGTTGGTAATGGTCAGATGGAAAACTCTCCTGCGAAAAACATGTCTTTCAAAAAGTGTCGCAAGGAAGCTGTAACAGACGCTATAAAAAAAGCACTTTATAGTTTGGGTAATATGATTATAGATCACGAACACAAAGTGAATAAAAACTACTATGTCTAAACAATACAATCCTCATTTATTTGCTCTATCTTTAAAAATCCAATGTGTTCTTCTTTGGGAAGTCTCTAATTGCAGGAGCAGGTATTTCTGGAACGTAGTAAACCTCGCCGTTGTCATCAATTCTTTCCCTATCTCTTTCGCTGATAGCATGTATTTCTTCAATGTTTTCCTTCAAGATTTCAATCACTTCAACAAAGTTCCTTTGTATCTGGTAGGCTTGTTCCCTCATTCTTCTTCTGATCAAACCCTCTATCAATCTAACAGCTTCAGGTTCGGTCTGGTCTAATCTTTCAATAAGACGGCCAACAGATTTGACCAAATACTCCTCCTCATAAATTGTGCCTTTTCTGCCTTTAGCACGCTTTCGTTCTTCTCTCTTACGATTTTTAGATGAGCGTCTGGAAGCACCTGTCTTAGCTGTACCCCCAGTCTTCCCGGTATATCTTGTGAAGAATGATGGAGTAGTAGAAGTTTCTGAAGCAGCAACGGAAACATTGTCAGGGGTATCCATATCATCAGGGTTACCATAGAATGCATATGGATCTTCTTGTTTCTTTTCCCTCAATTCTCGTATTCTTCTTAGTTGAGAATTTATTTGGCCCTTGCAATCAGCTAATAGCTCAGCAATAGTACCAAAGCCTTCACCCAAAGATGGGTCAATAATATTTTCAATCAACTCCAATCTGTCCTCTTTAGTGGCTAACAAAATAGCTTCTTCATAAAAATAGTCCTTTGAGTATAACTTCAAAGCCTCTTCGATATTTTTCAAGAAATGGAATTCGATCTCAGCAGCAGCACTATACTTGTGATCATCCGTCAAGGATGCGACTAATTTGTTGGCAGTGTCCGCCAATTTACCTTTGTGATCAGTATGTTGGACAATGGTTAAAGCTTCTATCCACCTCTTAGCCAATATGTAACTCTCTAAAGCCGATTCAGGATAGCCCAATGTTTCATATGTTATACCAGCTTCAGCATATTCTTGTGAATTATATAATGAATCAGCGTATAACTTCAAAATATCGTCAGATCTCTTATTATCGTATCTATAAATATTTAAAGCGACTTTGTACAAGTCATGCTCGATAACAAACTCGTCAAATTCAGTGTAAGCAGGTTCACCGATTTCAGCTAAAGAGTGCAATGCCTTGCTGAAGTTCTTCAAATGGGTGTCAATTAAAAATCTTTTCCTTATAGGGTCTTGAACATGTAAATGTTGCAAGAATGGTAAATATTCCTTTGGATCCATCTGGGATTGCTGAGCTATTTGTAATGTCAATTTGATATCGTATAAACCCAAAGATGTATTATATAATTTGTTGATATCTTGTAAGAAACACAAGTGAATAACAGCCTTTTCAAGTTCTTCAGTATCTGTGAAGCTTGTTATCAATTCAAGAGCAGCGTGCAAATTAGCAGGTTTCTCACAGGCATACGCTGTAATTATGGTTTGCATGTACTTCTTGGAATACTCTGGTCTCAATAAAACTGATAAGATCCCCTCACAGATTTTGTTGATTTTCGATTCTTTTGTTTCTTTCTTTTGGAATTTATTTTGTTGAGACATAGCCAAATTTTGAAACTGAGCTACAGTATTGTTAACCCCATCTTCCATTACGGCAGTTTCTCTGTATTTTGTCTGTGCAACGTCTTCTTCATGTAAACAAGAAACAAACAAGTCCAAATATTCAATCTTATTGATTTCTTTCACAAAATGTTCCAAATTACTGAAAAAGAGCTCTGGATCGTAATCATGCAATATGTCTAAGTCGATTCTGTGTGTACGACAAGTCAAAAATGCTTCCTTATAATGTTTTTCCTTGATCAATTTACGGACACCAGCTAAAACCATTATTCTTGGGCAAATAGTTTCTAAATTTCCTCTTGGAGCTTGTAAAACTACAGACGCCTTAGATGGGATGACGGAAACCAACAAAGAGCCCCTTTCAATAGATCTAATTCTTTCATCTGATTCAAGGTCAGTTTCAGCAGCAACCTTATAAGATTCCGAATTTAAATGAACAAACTTCAATTGACTTTGAGCAGTGGTGAACAATAATTGAGATTCTGAGACTTTCAAGGATGTAGCAGCGATAGCAATTTGCTGGTCATTCGCAAATAACTTACCATTGGCTGAGATACCAAATCCAACCAATTTAATTTGATCATCCCATTCTGTTGCACCTGGAACAATTGCAACTTCATATTCACGACATAACTGAGGAAATTGACAAATCTCTGTAATGATTCCATCTTCAGTTAGTTGATTGAGTTTACCATCTATGGTTTGATATGTCAAGGCATTGAAATCAGCCTGCGGCTTACTCAAGACGATTTTTGGTGATATATCAATGGATTGTTTGATAGTGGGTTCAAGACTTGATATCAAATCTATCAATATGATCTTTGAGAAGTTTTCGCTGTCTAATATAACAGCAACAATATCATTTTTTATGAATGAGATTTGTCTGGATGTTTCAATCTCAGTTGAGAAAGATTCCTTTTTGATTGTACAAACCATTTGGGGATGTCTACCTTTCTTCATGGCAATAATATCAAGGGATGAAATAGTGATTTCATTTTTAGTTAATGTTGCATATGTTTCATTTGATTTGGAGACAGCAATGTCTATAATTGGCTCTGAAACATCAAACTCTCTAAAACTAACTGGAGGAGGCACGTTAGCAATTGCTAATGGAGTGATCATAGCTGTAGTGCCATCAACGACAACAATCATACCAACATCATCAGGAAAAACAGCAGGACCAGAGGTAACTTTATAAGCCAAATCAATAATTTGAACACCACTATTAGCGGATCCTACCATAATAGTCAATGGCTTTTCTGGATGGAATTTTATGAATTTGATTTCATCATCGTAAGGTGCGAATATTTCCTGTTTCAAGTACCAATGATAGTTCTTAGAAGTCCACAATTGAACAGAACTGGTCAACTGTAAAGCTAAAACTTCTGAGTTGGATGACCATTCAATGTTTAAAATTCTCTCCGTTGAGCTTACTCTTGTATTAAATTCACCATGTCTCAATCCATTTCTTTCAAAAAATACCAAATCTAAGACCTCTTCACCAATTTCCTCATCTATATGTCTTTGGGTAGAAGCAATCAAAGATCCCTGGGGCTTCCAGCTTAAATTATTTTCTAAACCATCAACGGCTTCAGATATACTATCCAATTCACCTTCTCTGGTGAAAACTCTGATAACTCTTCTTTCGTAATTACCATCAACAGATTCAATAGTACTTATGGATAAGTACTCACAATCACCTCTCCAAGATATATATGTAAGATGATCATCGAAAGGACTCAATGTACCTTTTTCAATTTTTCCCAACGTTGGATCCCTCAATTCACCACCTTCTTTTTCGATATCTAAACCTGCATGCTTCAACGCATCTTTTTCTCTTTCTAAGGCTCGCGCACCTCTGCCTTGAAATTGAGTTTCCTTTTTACCCCATCCAACGGAGACATGCTGTGAAGTACTCAAATCTTTAGGGTCTAATGCTTTTTCTGCGACCGGTTCAAATAATCTTGATAATAAGAGCAACTTATTCTCATTTGTTAAGATTGATAAAGTTTCTTCATCCGGAGACCAACAAGCTGTCTTTATACCGTCATCGATTGAACCAACAATCTCAGCCACTGTAGTATCTGGATCTGGCTGAACTGGGTCATATGTAGCTGTCACTATATCACCTTGACTGAAAACGAAGACCAATTGACAAGAGTCAGCAAAATGAGTAGCGCATAAAAGAGTGTCAAATGGATCATTTTTTGGGAAAGATGCTAGCAATTTAATCTCACCAGATTTCATAAATTGCTGAACTTCTATCAAAGAGGAATCATTTGATAAGAAAAACGTTACACTGTCTGATACTGGATCAAAAACTGCAGTTTCTGTATCGAGATCTGGATATGTTCTGGATTCTGGGACTATATGCCCTTTATTCAATATGATTAAATTTTTCATTTTGCAAATGTCTTAATGGACGACTAAATACACCAAGAAACAACGACTTTCTTGTGAAATGTATTGAAGTGATAAGCTACTTTTATTAGAGACTAGATTCTGTTCTTATGCTCCTTCAAAATGGTTTAATCTATGTCTTTTGAACAGTGGTTTGTTCATCTTTTCTCAATTAAAAAAAATTTAGACCAAATTTCCAGCCAAAATTACCCGGAAATCGATCAAGAAACTCAATAGGTCATCGTGCGGCTCTTGAAAGACGATCTCTAAAATTGAAGACAAACAAACCACCAAAAAGCGCCAAAAATCCTACCAAATTGACGCCCATTTCAAGCTTTTCGAGAGCCAATTGAGAGAATTGATACCATAATTCACAGAGCTAAAAGAGAAAATATGAAGTTTCCCATAAACCGGGTGAAAGACGAGTCCTTGGAGAACTTATTCCAGTGTCTCGACTACGTATGTCCCAGATTCCATTTATATCAACCCTGAACATACAACTAACAAAATACAGGTACATTCATCGAATAACTTGATGATTTTGGATAAATCGCTATCAGGAATAATCAATGATTTGACTCCTTTTTCAAAATTGAAAAATACAGCTAAGATTGAAAAGATCGTTTGGATAAACGACTACAATGAGATCAGTAAGTCGCACTATAAGAATATCATACAAGATTTCAATGGCGTTGTTATTATCATTAAAGAAACATTGGAGAATTTTACAAAATTGAAAGATTTAATTGAAATGAATGGCAACAAGCCTTCTTACGTTATAGTGGAGAATTTGTCGAAATCTTTCATCTACAAATTCAATCAGTTGAAACTAAACCATGATCTGGCTCTATCATTGGAAACCATTACGAACTACAATAACTCAATCAAGTTTGTGGAGTTTTCTTCACTCATATCAGTGTTGAATTGGAACCTACTTCCAGTATTAATTGACGATTCCATGTTGTCAATTGAAATGAATGATGGAATCAAATCATACTTTAAGAATCCAATAAAAGTCACCACAAAATTATCAGAGGCAGTAATTAAGTTATTAAAAATCAGTCCAGTTAAGATAAATAATGTTTATGGGTTAGGTGATCACTCTGCACTCTTGATAAATATGATACAAGATAAAAAAGCAGAATTTGAAAATAGCTTAGGCAATTTCGAAAGATTAGAGATTGATAAAATAGGAACTAACTGTGATTTAGTTGTTTTGGAAAGAAATTTGGATTATTTATCGCCTTTGTTTAATCAGTTGAATTACAGTGGTTTGTTAAACGACTGCTTCGGTATAAATTTCAATCAAGTTGAGATCCCAAAAGGGTTTGATGGACAGGAGGAAAGAAGAGATTCAGCAAGCTCCCTCAAGAGTGATGCAGAAAAGTTTAAGTTAGAGGATGAGTTGTACAAAGACTTAAAAAATTTAAATTTTGCATCGATCGGATTAACATTGAATAAGCTGGCAAAATATTTACAACAAGAATTTGAGACAAGACATGCTGCACAATCTATTAATGAAATAAAAAATTTCGTTGATAAATTGGGAGATCTAACCTCTAAGCAAGATTTGATAAAAAAACATACTATGCTTTCGGAATCTATTCTTAATTTCATTAATAATAATGAGAATGATGAATCTACCTTTGTCAAGAAATTCTTAGAATTACAAAATGATTTGCTAGAATTAGATTATAAGAAAGCATTTGATGAGGTCTCGAGTTTCATCAATCAAGAAGCTCCATTGGAAATTGTGTTGAGATTTATATGCTTAGTTTCACTTATCTACAACGGATTGAAACTAAAGGATTTCAATTTGTTGAAAACAGAAATTACGCAAACTTACGGTATCAAGAATTTAACCTTAATAAACAATTTGTTAAAATACGGAATCATTCATATCAAGCAACAAACATCCCAATTCCCATTCACATCTCAACCACAACCAACTCCAGCAGAAATAGAAAATGAAAAATTAGGAGTATCTGCCTCCGCATCATGTGTCAAAGATTATTTGCAAGCAATGAGATTCCTTAACCTTCAGCCTATTGAAGAAGATGACGGTACTACGAATGTAGTGGAGACCAATGATTTGGAAGGGTATAGTGATCAATCTTTCTCATTACCTGGCGGGTTAGTACCTATTTTGACGAGGTTAGTGGAATCATTGTATCTAAGAGAATTTTTAGTCAAACCTATCAATAACTTATCAAAGAGACCAAATTGGAAAGGTTTGAATTTAGATAACTACTTCCATGGGAAACAAGTATATTTGAACCTTTCTGCCACTAAAGAGGGACTACTGAGAAATCCTAAGCTGGTATTTCAAGATCTTACTGAAGAGATTATTTTGGTCTCTGTAATTGGTGGTATAACATATGGAGAAATTAGTTCTTTCAAATATTTGGAGTATAAATTGAACTTGAAATATAATCCACTGGGTATAAATAAGAGGATAATCTTGTTGAGTGACGGAATTGTGAAAAGTAATGATTTGATTGATATATGCAAAGAAACCATCTGAATAGACTTAATTTTCACACTATATCTACAAGTAATTCAATTAATCATAACCTTAAATAATAAATTTAAAAACAAAATATGAAAACAGTAACAATAATTGTGATTGATTAAATCTAAAAAAGTTAGTAAACAGGTTGCTTATAGTCAAGAAAACGCTCTTTATGAAGTACATACATCTTCTAAATCTTTTTTAGCTTTCATTTCAGCGTACCAAGCTTCTCTTCTTTGAACTTTTGGAATATGGTATCCGTACCACCAGGTGTAAGCGCCGGCAAAACCTATAGTGACACCAACTGAGATATCAGTAATGATTCTTTTCTTAAGAGTACCTGTAATTCTTGGAACAGCCATTTTGTAATGAGAATAATATTTGTGTGTCTCTATGATCTATGAGAGAGGTAGTGGATTATTCTCTTCTTTGTTGTATACAGATTTCAAATTGACCAGTAAAACTGAATTTGAAAAATCTCGCACGTGACCGTTGTGGTACGACTTTCGTGTCCAGAACAAACCCCGTGAGCCAATCACGCTATCGGGTTTTCGCGGTTTTTACAAATAATTTTTGAGAGAATCATGTGAGGCGGGTAATGTTAACATCTTCCTATGATACTAAATACCAAATATCTTTGCATGAAGGTAATATACAAGCAGACTATCTGTTGTTAACCGCCGAAGTCTATATATACCAGAATGTTTGCTGCTCAATCCAGACTCGTTACCAAACGTGCTTTCTCTGCCAAAGCTGCCTTAAAAAGTGGCCATTTTGAAGAGGGTGTTTACTCAAATCTTCCTTTCAAGGTCAAGAATAGAAGAATTCCATACGCTATTGTTCATTTTGCTTTCTTTGGTATGTAACTTCATAATGTCTTTTACTTTTCAGTATACTAACATTCGCAGGCCTTGGTTTTTTCATCCCATTTGGTGCTGTTTATTTCCAATTAAAGAAATCTGGTAAAGTTTAAGAGCTCCTATAGGCTTTACAATTGTCATTTACATTATCCAATACAAATCAATAAAGAGTAGTTGAGATGAATTTATTCATTTTAATTAATATGTTTCGAGAATACTTGTCCTTGTAGTCTACGTATTATTAAATCAATATTAATGCAAATTTTATCTTTTGAATACTCTAAACAAATAATGAAGATTAACATCATCCTAAATGACCTGAGCTTGTTAGATTGATGATATAATCTAACTTTTCTCTTTTAACCTGCGGCGGATCAGTTATGCTCTCACTATCATCTCTTTCTCTCTTCGGCCCATTTCCAATTAGTATACTATCGAAGAGATTAGGCTCTAATTTCACGTTAAGTTCTCTCTCTATCTCTCGTTCATTTTCTGCTATATTGGACGAAACCAGTGATGAACTTTGAGGGTTGCTGGAAAATTCAGACTGGTTATATGCTTCAGGATTACTCTGAGTCGTGTCTTCATTTGTTTTTGGGATGGGAATAGGAGATCCCTTATCAGATGGGTTTGATTCATTCATTGATGCTGATTCAGTAGAGTCCTTGTTGAATGCTGGTGTAGTAGACTTCAGCAACATTGAATTAAACATAGCGACATCAATCCCAAAAATGTTTTGGGCAGGCTGGTTTGGTTCTGTCAGATTTGATAGTTTCGTCGTTTGATTAGACTCGGGTCCAGAACTAGCATCAGTATCCCCAGCTTCTGTGGCAAGTTCATTGATTTCTTGTTCCATCGGTTTGTCTTCTTGTTTTTTTTCTTCATTTATTCTAGATATACCAAAGTTTTGAATTAGTTGTAGTATGAATGGATCATCTTTGATGCTTTGCGTTATGTTAGATAAAAACAATCTATTTGGCGGTGGAATTATTATGTCTGGCTTTATGTTATGGCATATGTTAGCTTCATTGCTTTCATTAATCTTGACATCGCCTCTATATCCACGGTTAGCTTGATTGTACAAATGGTGGGATTGTTGCTTATTTGTGTATTGTGTGTCTGAAGCATATTGTTGATTTGGAGGAATGGAGGGAACCATTGTTTCACTTTTCACTTTAGGTGATATATTTTTGATATATTTTGGATCTTTCCTCTGCTCAAATCCTTGATAATCTAGTCCTTTCCGTATCTCCAATAGTTTCATTTGCAAATCTTGTATTTGTTGTGTTTCATGGATACCAAATTGCATGATATCTCTTTTCATATCTGACAAATATTGTAGTTTGGTGAATCTATCCTTTGAGTTTTTATCCTTGAATTCATTCAATTTGTTAACATATTCAATTAAGCTTTCGATCTCTATCATTATCTTAGCTGGCGTCAAAAAAACAGTTACTGGAACAGGTGTGGCTTTAACTTTTGCTGTAACTTTGATGAGAAATTCTTCTATACTCTTTATAACAGCAGGAGGGTATAAAGGAAGCCCAATTCTGGTTTTGGCATGGACCCATGTTTTAAATAAATTGATTAATTTTTGTCTAGTTTCATCGCCAACTATTTGATAACTTCTTTGGAAAAGATCAACCAAATTCTGGGCAAAGAGAACATTATATGGACTTCCGACATTTTTGCAGATGGAATCAACTAGATAAAAGCTAAATAGCTTGTATGCTGGTAGACACTGTGAAGTATTAGTATAAAAAGCTCTTAATTTACAGCCATAATGATAATTTGAATTTCAAAAAATTGCAACAAAGTACAAAATCAAAAGTATCAATACACACATCTTTGATTCTTGACTCTACTAAGTCAACTATCATTTGGGCCTGATCGAGATTCCGTTCTGATAATATAGTTAACTCTGTGATTATTGGACGTGAATTCAAGGTTAATTGCGATATCAACCTTGAGAACCCGTCCGATATATCATCTTTTGTGTTCATTATATAGATTATTGTATCACGATCAGGTATAATGCACTGGAAGAGAATTAGTGTATGGCCAATATATGAAAGTTCTCATATAGCTAGGAAGACGTTTGATGCATAAACCTATAAAATGCAGATACACAAAGGAAAATATAGTTTTTGTTTTCAAAAAATGTGTTTTCGAAGTATTCAGACTTTATGTCGTTTATTGGTGTTCGGGAAAAAAATACTACGATCTGAAATTTAGTGCAGCAATATCTACAAATCTGTAAACAAAAAAACTAAAAATTGTAATATCAGAATAAAAGAATATTTACAGCTATAATCAATGAAAAAATCAACATCTATCATCAAGCACAAGATCATGGGGCTCAAAAAAATGGCGAAACTCCAGCTTTATTTTCGTTATATCTCGAATAGCCCCTAGCGGTGCCAGTTCCCAATCTCTGTAATGAGCCTTTGGGAGCTCCTGAAACACCAACAACTTTCATATGTGAAGATATTCTAGAAGCCAATTGTGATGTTGAAGCTCGAGTTTTAATAACGGGTTTGAAAGGTGCCCTTGAGGAAGCCGCCAGTCTTTTAGCTATATCAGGCATGTCTGTCAAAGAACCAATTGAGTTCGATTTTGAGCCTGTGGAAGAAGTATTCAACTCTTCTCTATTGCTATGAATTTTTGTAGACTCCGCAAAAAAAGACCTTCTATTGGTACTTTGCAGTGATCGTTTGTTTGAATATGCATCACTTGCTGACGGTGAAGGTAAACCAAAACCACTTTCCTTGTGGTTCCTAACATGATTACCTATAGCGATGGTTTCTGATCTTTGACTAGGAAATGTTTTTAGTGCTGAATTTTTCTGGATATTTTTAATGAAGGAACTGGCATGATCTCTTGGTCTTAGTATCTGAGGTGATTCATCATCGTAAATTGTCAAGTCAATAGTATCAGGTCTGCTATCGATATTTCTATTGGGCTCATTGAAACTCCTCTTTTGTAGCTGATCTTCTAATTCTTTAACTTTCCGTTTCAAAGACTCAGTCTGAGAAATTTCCTCTTTAGCCACATATAATAACTCTTTCTGTCTTTCTAATTTAGCGAGAAGCTTCTGTATTGTTTTCTTTTGGTGACCCAAAACATCGATCAAGCCACAATATTGGAACTGAGCAGCTGAAAATAATGATTCTATTTGTTGAGGGAAAGGTGTGAAGTATGGTTTCAATTCAGACGGAATATTTGCATCAATTTGCACAACGGAAACTTCTGGAGTTCGACAAACGGCACACCGTATCTTAGCTCTTCCTATATCTGGTAGGCGGACCCTTTCTATTGGTAATTGTCAGTCTTTGATCTAAAATAAAGGAAGGAAAAATGGTATCAATTACCTTCACAGACATGTTCTCGACATAAGATGTGAGCGCAAGATGTTAGCCAGAACATCTTATCTGAATCCTCTGCATAATGATTGTAATGATTGTCATGACTAGCATCTTTGTAGCAGACACCACAATGCATGAAAGGCTGGAAAAGATCCATTTTCTTCGTTAGCCGCCAGACCAAGATTCCAAATCTGATTCGTTTTCAAAGATCTGTTTGTACAGTTCTCTAGAGATTTTGGCACTTTTTTGGAGGTTATCCAAATCACACACTAATTTCGTGATTCTGGGACAGTGATGCGGTATCGGAGCCTTTATACCGATACAGGCTCGGATTCCTGCATCGGGTCAAAAATTGACATTGGAAGACTCACAAGATCCAGTGGAAAATTATAAGGGATCGGTATTATATATATTTAAGAACTTCTCAATTATAGTTTGGTCGTGGTAAGTTTGTTCATTCAGATTCAAGATTTGCAGCCCACTAACGCCATCTCAGTTTATAGTACCTTCAAAATGTCTTTCACCTCTATGTTACGTCGTCCAGCTACTAACGCTGCTTTACTTAATGCAAAATATTCCACCAGCCGTTGCTTCTCAATTTCTGCTTTATCTTTAGATAAAATAAAGGTCAAGACTCCAATCGTTGAATTGGATGGTGATGAAATGACCAGAATTATCTGGCAAAGAATCAAGGATAAGTTAATCAACCCTTACTTGGATGTCGATTTAAAATACTATGATTTAGGGATTGAAGCAAGAGACGCTACCAATGATCAAATCACAATTGACGCAGCTAATGCCATAAAAAAGTACGGTGTCGGTGTTAAATGTGCTACAATTACCCCAGATGAGCAAAGAGTTAAGGAGTTCAGCTTGAAAAAGATGTGGTTATCACCAAATGGTACTATCAGAAATATCTTAGGTGGTACTGTTTTTAGAGAACCAATTGTTATCCCAAGAGTCCCAAGATTAGTTCCAGGCTGGGAAAAACCAATTATTATTGGTAGACATGCTCATGGTGATCAATATAAAGCCACCGATTTGCTTATAGATGGTCCAGGTAAGTTAGAGTTGGTTTTCACCCCAGCAGATGGCGGTGAACAAAAATCTTATCAAGTTTATGATTATAAGTCATCTGGTGTTGGTTTAGCTATGTATAACACTGACGAATCAATCCGTGGATTTGCTCACTCTTCATTCAAGTTAGCTTTAACTAAAGAATTGAACTTATTCTTATCAACCAAGAATACCATCTTAAAGAAATATGATGGTAGATTCAAAGATATCTTTGAAGAAATCTATGAATCAACTTACAAAAAAGAGTTTGAAGCTAAAAACATTTGGTATGAACATCGTTTGATCGACGATATGGTTGCCCAAATGGTCAAATCCAAAGGTGGTTTCATCATGGCTTTAAAGAACTACGATGGTGATGTTCAATCAGATATCGTTGCTCAAGGTTTCGGTTCGTTAGGTTTAATGACCTCAGTCTTAGTTACTCCAGATGGAAAATCATTTGAATCAGAAGCTGCTCATGGTACTGTCACCAGACATTACAGACAACATCAACAAGGTAAAGAAACTTCAACCAACTCAATTGCTTCAATTTTTGCTTGGTCAAGAGGAATTGCCCAAAGAGGTAGATTGGATGGTACCCCAGATGTAGTAAACTTTGCTGAGATTTTAGAAAAAGCTACTATTGATGTCGTGCAAGAAGATGGTATCATGACTAAAGATTTAGCTATTGCTTGTGGTAAATCTGATAGATCCGCATACGTCACAACAACCGAATTCTTAGATGCCGTCTCCGAAAAATTAAAATCAAGAATCCAAGTTTAAATTGAGCTCAACTGATCAAATCCATGTTCAGAGATGCTTAGATGTTGATGATTAATGATAAAATGAATGTTTATTTCACACAGATACTATATACTTTGTTTTAAGTTCACATTTTCGATAATTTTTGATTTGTAATTGATTGTTTTATTTCTGTTACTTGGCTAACTCTGCCTGTTTCTTTTCTTTTGACTCTAAGAATTCCCATAAATATACCAAGGAATAGTATGTTCCAATGGAGATTAGGCACATTTTTGTGAATGCCTTCGAGAATTGCCTATAGAAGATGGCCTATTTCAAGAAGTTAGTGGCCCATTCATAAAATTGGTTAAAATGAAAAGAAAAGGATACATACATGTGGTGATATTGGTTTCTCTTCAACCTTTTTCGGATCTATTGGATTTTCATTTGTCTTATTAGCATTCTGTCTTGTCAATGAAGTGGAGAAGAGGCGTAATTGGCGGGCTGTGAAAGTTCCTTTATAGATATTTATCGTATTTCTCTTCAAGGGAACTAAACCTATTCCAGCCAACATCTTATATTAACTCTGTTATAATCAGCAAAGATGGAATCGTAATTTGTGTATCGTATAAAAATATTGTATAAGCATCTAGATAATTAATTCGGTATTCGCACTGACGGCTGCAATGTTTATAGACCACTATTTTGTAAGCTACAATATAAAAGATTTGATAGTTGGATAGCATAAAATAATATAAGTTCAAACGGCTTCTGCATCGCTCCTCTCTTTGTCCAGTGGACTGTTGAGGTCAGAGATAGATGCCGCTTTGGTTGAGTTAATCAGCTGGTCAATACTCTGCAACCCAATATCCTTCACTAGCAATGAAAATAATAGACAAATAGCTATACAAGGAATCCAAAAGTAAAAAATATTCTTGATGCATTTCATGTACATTTCTTTGAAAACATTCTCTTCATGCTTAGTTGTTAGTAATGTGAGACTTATCTTAGTATAAAGGTTATCTTTCAAATAATCAATAAAATCAGAAGGTAATTCACCCGAGTTTGAGTTTATCTCTTTCAACAAACTATTACCCAAGATCAAGGAACAAACAGCTATCCCAACGGAACCACCCAATGATCTGAAAGTATTCCTAGTGGTGATAACAACAGCTCTATCAGCTTTTAGAGATTGAGCTTGTACAGCAATGAGAGTTGGTTGAAATACACATCCAACACCAACCCCGATAACATTCAAGATTATAATATTTGCAGCTGTTGGGGTTGAGCGTCCAAAGATCAAAAGTAAACAGGTTCCAGTCAACCAAAAAGCAAACCCGAGCTGCATAATATAGATATAATGACCAAAGTAAGTTATAGCTCTTCCTGCGATGACAGATGTTACCGCTTGAGGTAAAACTACCGACATAATGAAGAATGAAGTTGTAATCATACTTTCACCTTTCACAATCTCACAATAATAGGGAATATAGTACATTATACTGTAGTAGACTATTCCAAAAAAGAAATTCGAAACTAAGATCAATGTAAGCTCACTTCTTTTGAATAATCTTAGTGGGATCATTGCTAGTTTGGCAAACTTCCATTCAATTATAATAAATGCAATGAGGAACAATCCACCAATTGTGAACATTGAGATAACTATTGAACTATTCCATTTATATGTGACCCCACCGCCATTCAACGGGATAAGAATCAAGACCAAAGCCGCCGAAGAACAAAAGAACCCCAAGTAATCTATAGCTTCTAATTTTTTCTTCATAGAAAGAGGAGATTTTGTATTCGGAACCATCTTGTAAATAACAACAGTTACCAATAATACTGTAGGGGATAAAAACCAAAAGAAACCTCTCCAGGTTTGATGCTCAACAAATCCAGCGGCAAGGAATGGGCCAATAGAATTACCAACACCGACCATTGCACCCAATATGCCTTGATATTTACCTCTTTGATTCAATGGGACCACATCAGAGACGACAACATTTGTTAAAGAGGATACACCACCGTTTCCAATGCCTGCCAATGCTCTAAAAATGAAAAATTGAATATCAGTTTTTGCAAAACCACAAGCAAGATCACCAATACTTAGTAAGATAAGACATAAAATGATAATATATTTCCTTCCAAAAATATCGGATAATCTACCGTAAAGAACTTGGAACACCGTGTTGGACAATAAAGCAGCTGTCCCTGCCCAAGAAATTGTCTTTTCAGCATTTAAATCTTTTGCGATATAAGGTAACGCGACTGTGATACCAGTTTGATCAACAAACGAAATGAGAAAGCCAATTGACATTGATATCAATATCATGATGATCTCCCGTTTTGGACGGATGTTTAGGTGAGCATCTGTGAGTAATTCATCCAATTTCTTCTCCTCGTGAGTCTCTTCGTCATCATGTTGGTATTCAGTTTGATATATCAGATTCTGGTGTCGCAAATCATAATAATTCAAACCTCTGGAGTTCCCATCGACAGAAGATACCAGTTCCTGGTTCAAATTAGCAGACTGGTTGTTCACACTCATTTGATTTTCATTATAAAGCAGTTTCGGAAAACTGCTGCAACCAATAACATACGAATTGCTGTCACTATTTATATCATATTGACCTTATCACATACTGCAATAATATTCGTAATCAAATTCAGTTTCATTTGGATTTGATAGTGGGGAATAATCGATGTCGGTCCCGAGACTTTCTACCCATCTGGAGTCTGGTGAAGTCGTGACTTTATTGCGAGGACATCACCAGTGCCATAAGGAACTTTCCGAACAGCTGGTATATTTTCATTACCATTTATCTTTAGAATATAGCTGGCAGTATGTTCTTGTTCTTTTGACGACTTCGAATCGGCATCTGCCATCTGGCTGCAATATAATTGAGCTCCCTGATTTTTCCGATTCAATTCAGCCGCATCAGGTACATTAAGGTCTATCATCTATAAACCTACAAGTGATTAATATAACTCCATTCATTAACATAACCCATATTCATAATTCTATTTTCTCCGAACCATTCAAATTCAACTCACTGTTGAATAACATATTGATCTTTGTGTTGATTCTTGATGGCGCACCTAACGAATTGATTCTCTTAGGGGATGTTAAACCTAATTGGTTTTCATTATTGAATGTGAATCCTGATACAGTGGGAGTCAATGATGGATCAGGGTATTCATTTTCACTCATTTCTATGTCTTTATCCATTTTATCAGTTATAGCAGCCTTTTCAATGTGATTTGAATTTGTAGTTTGTAAATTTGCTTGTGATATATTCAAACTGGGTACACCAGAACTCAATAATTTCCGATTTGTCAAAGACGATTTCAAAGGTCTCGCAGTTAACGATTTCCTCTTCAAATCGCCAGCTGGAGACTTGGGGAAACTTGAAACATTAAGCGATTGTGGCGAGTCTAATAATGGATTGAAATGTATACCAAGATCATCACTCTCAAGTTTATCACTCATATACATTGACAGGTCTTCCATACTTGTATCAGTATCTGAATCAGGATTAGGTACACTCCATCTTACTTTTTTAATCTTGGAGATTGGAGATTTGACATTTGATTTTTTGAAATTTTTATTTGGTGATCTTAATGGTGACATTGATAATCTCTTATTTTCTCTGGATGCTTGATAACTTATATTTGGTATTGTGTTTGCAATATAATTTTTGTTACCATTCGAGTTCTGAAGATTATTGAAATAATCGTTACTTAACTGATCAACTTGCTTGTCAAAACTACCATCCAAAAATTCATTCAATAAACTTTTCATATCATTTATCAAATTTGGGATTTTATCCATATAATTCAAATCATTATCATTGAACAGACTCAAACAATTCACCAAGCTGACAGATTGGAATTCACTAAAAGATTGGACCAGTCCCATTACCTCGTCAAACAATTTGGATGAACTAGCCCATATATCATTACTTATATAGCCTCGTAACAATTGAACATGTGATTCAAAAATTAAATTATGATTACTGGTCCATCCATCAGTCTCGCTTAATTTTTTCAACGTTGACAGACTAGATATTTCAATGATTTTGGTAATTTCATCAGCTTTATTGGATTCATGATCTAATTCATTTATTTGTAGTGATATTTTGGATAATATTGCTTGACATATTTTCTTCATATCAGGAATGTTGGCATGTTCGATCGATTCATATATTTCTAAAAATGATTCGATTTGCGTTTTTTGGAGTTGAAGGATCTTTCTCTTTGCTATCATAAACACCCTTTTGTATTTGTCTTGAGTTTGAGCTGATAACATTGTTTTAATGTTTTCAATTTCTTCAATCAACGTACTGAAACATTTCTCATTTAGTTTCTTCTGTTTACTGATTGTGTTAATAATCGTCTTTGATTCTCTAGCTCTCAATTCTTGAATCTCTTGCTTTTGTTCAGTTATCATCTTCAAATATGATCCCACATGTCTATCCAAATTATGTTGATTTCTAATAACTTTTGTCTTAATCTCCTTGGCTCTATTTGCATATTTCAAAGTATTCAAAGTCTCATCGTAATGCTGCGATGATGGCGATATACAAACAATCATAACAGTCTTGCAATTCCCACCCAATGAAAATTTCAATAATCTTGTTAATTTTGAATCTCTATATGGAACATGATTTCTTCTTCTTGGATCACATAATGCATTAATACAATTACCCAATGCTAATAATGATTTATTTATATTTGCACCTTCTTGTAATCTTTCTCCTCTATTTCTTGTTGCTGCGGCACGCTCACTACCTGCTAGATCAATAATACTCAATGTTGCAAATGTGTGTTCTTCGTTAATACTAGCTGTTCTATTTTTTTGGATTATATTGATTTGAAGTACCGCGTGAGACCTAGAGGATGTAGCATTGGCTTCTGTAGGTGATATAGTCCTATTTGAATTCCCAATAAAGATCAAATCCATAACTTCTTCCACTGAATTTGGTTTATGAACAGAAAGATTTGTAACTGATATTTTTTTATTTGAATCTTCTCTTAAATTTAAATTTTTAAACGATATTGAAGGATTTAGTAAATCTCGAATTGTTTCATTATAAATCTCAAGGAAACTAAGTGATATGTCAATTATATGCTCATCACTCATGGCGTCAATCTTGCTGTATAATTCCTTCATAGTTAAAAAAATTATACCCGGCGAAGAAGGGGTACCAGTAATAGTATGAGTCTTCCCGCAACCAGTAGCTCCATAAGCAAAAACAGTGGCATTATACCCATCAAGAACATTATCAAGCAAAGGTTTTGTGGTTGCACCATAAACATTTTCTTGCGAAGTGCAATCATCAAATAATTTGTCAAATATAAATCTATGTTCTCGTATTCTTGCTTGACTAGGAAAAGCATTTCTTTGCATCTTATTCAATGGATTATTCTCTGGCGGATCAAATATAAGCATTTTATCATCAACGACATTTATGATTTTCCTCAAACCTTTTGGAATGAATTTAGGAGTTTTAGCTGAATTCAATGAGCCATCACCTAAGAAGATTTGTTGTTCATTTGGTTTTATAAGATGTGATGATTCTGATTCTGTGAAAGGACGGACTCGGACAGCGACTGTGATGGATGATTCTTTGGAGTTCATAACTGAATCATTTATCCTTCTTCAATCTGTCTTTTGCTGTATAATATCAAGTATTTACTTTATAAATAATTATTGATTAAATTGATATTTAACGCCAAATCTAAATAATTTATTGATTCCTTTATTGATTGTTATGTCAGTGATTATGTCATCGCAGGTTTTTCCTCGAAATCAACAAAAACATAAAAACGCGAAATTTTACTACAAGATAAACTTTTATCTGCAGGATATGCTAATTCATTATTCAGCTGTAGCCTTTTAGTTAAGAAAAAAAAAATTTTGGAACAAGTTTTCAAGCGCAGAGATTTGGCCAAAATATCTCAGTAGATGTCCCATCCTTTGAAAGTAACCATCGTGGTTCAAAGACAAACCAACTGAATTTTCAAATCTTTAAATCCAAGAATTCTTCTTTAACGTATTATTTTGTATAATAATATTCTATAATATTTCACACCGAGTAAAGTCAACAACATGGCATATTCGAATTTTCAAGCAGTATGAATCTAATAAAGCAAACAATAAATCAATTTGTATTAAAAAAAAATATCAAAAATGCAAAGCAAACCAAAAGATTAAAACATCAAGCCAATGGAGCATATAATACTTGAGTAACATATTTCCTTTTATATCTAACCACGCATCCTACAGCTAAAACGTTATGCTTGATACTTGTTGTACTCAAATGATTCAATTGTACATGGTTTGGAATAGGTAATGATCCAGAATTATTATCCTCGTGTGAAAATTTGTTCAATATAACATTCTCCAAGTGTGGTGGTAACATAGGTGGGATTAACCATTGTTGTTGTTGTGTAGCATTTGGTGATTCCAAAGTTGTATAGTATTGTTCCATTATCAATGGATCTGTAAAGATAGCTGGAATCTCTTGAAAATATGTTGTATTTGATGTGTTTGGGGACTGAGTATCGACGTGATAACGGGAATATCCATTACCCATATCATCTTCATCATTAGTGAGCCCTAATTTTGAATCATTTTTACGATATTTGTTATATTTGTCATCTTGTGAATTTTGAAATTGGGATTGAATTTGAGATTGCTGAAACTCTAGTTCCAGTTCATTTAAAATTAATGATTTTGGCGATAAAATTTCAATATAATTAACGAAATTCCCCATTTGATCTGTAGCAGTGGGCAAATGATCAGAAAATCTTAATTCATTATCAACAATAAATCTAAATCTGTGAGTTCCTACTGGTAATGATAACTTTATGGAGAAAGTAGTTGAATCTATTTTGGTGAGACCAATCATTTTGCGCCAGCCTGTAAATGAACCAGTGATGTATACTTTTTCACCACCTTGAGTCCATTGTATTTCTGTTGGTACCACCTCTATTTGATTTTGATTGTCTTCATTTTGATTTTGATTTTGATTTTCATGTTGTTGGTTTTGGTTTTGAGATTCTTGTATAGATTGATTTTTCTGTTGTTCATCTTTGGCGAGATTTAACTTGTCAAACTCTATATCATCGGTGATGATTGACTTTCTTCTTAGAGGAGGTAATTCGTCGATGTAGTCCTTTATAGATTGAGAGGATTCGTTTGAGTCAATCAAATCGTTGGAAGAGCTGTTTGAATTTGAAGCGTGTTGAGTGTGGTTGTTAACATCTACCATGGACACATCGTTAGTGTAGCCTGAGGCATATTCGTTGTGAATATTGTCCTCCGACATTATGGTGTTGCAAGCTGTATGTGTATATGGTTGTAACTTGTTGTATGTGTATCTGTGTATCTGTTGCGCGTATCTGCTGTAGATTCTGTGTTGTGTATATGTTGGAAAAAAAGGATGGATATCCCAATTGGGCAGTGCACGTAAAATATAGTGGTTTTTCTTGTGACAGGAACAGAGATCTGATTATTGCTGTTGGCCAATGGCTACACCAGCTGCTGTGTCCAGCGCTCGTTATCTCTTTATATTCGGCAGCTACGGTGAAATAAAAAACCACTTGTGGTTTTGCTTTGCACCATAACCTGTGTTAAGTCTTTTCGTACAAGTTGTAGATAATTCAGTATTATGTAATGTATTACATAATGCGAGAAAGAAAGAAAGTCGACTTTCCAGAAAACTAGAAATTTTACCACGGTCCACAGTGGTAAGTTGTTACCTACACATAGTTTGAAGTTTCTCACTGCTCGATGTTGATGGCGATGAAAGTGTCTAGACTGTATAGACTATGGCTCCAGGCTCGTTGCTCAATAAAGGAAGTAAGCCTCTAAGTTAACTAACTTCTAAAGTTGCAACACAATCAGGATAGAGTGGCCAACTGGCACTGGCTTCTCAGTCCAGAACCAAACTTGCCATGGCCCATTGATGATAGATGTTAGGCTGGATCACACCAAGTTCCAACGCCATGGGCCAATCAATTATGATTTATCAGTCTTTTGTGTCCATGGACCATGAGTCACCTCACAGTTCACACTTGCAGATTGCGAACCCTCAGAGTCAGAGCTAGCTATCAGCTAGGGCTGCTAAACCCACTCTACAATACTAGATAGTATACCTTCCAGTATTAGCTAACCCATTACATAAACCTTTGTTTTGTTCTCTTGTTTAGTGGAATTGAGCTATATTAAACACTGAACACGGCTAATCGGTTAACTGGGAAAGAAAGACAACCAGTGGCAGGGCTGACACCAGTGTAGTCTATCGCTGGACTGTACTCCATTTGATTCTTGTTGACTCTTTGGGCCGCCCTGGGCCCTTGAGTCTGCTTCGAGTCTTTTGACATTTAAATTTTAATGTTTTATCCAAACTTCTTTTCTTTCTATTTCCTCACTTCGCGTTTCTTCGAATATCCCGATTCTGGTAATTCATTCTAATTATTTGTTGCTGTTTCCTTCATTAGACCCTCTAAATTATAATTATACAACATTTATTTTGAAATCTCCAGTGTTCACCAACAAGTCACAACTGAATAAAAACTCATTCATGAATCCACCATGCCTCAGTCCAAACGGAATCACCAAGTAGCAGACTCTGTTCCATCATACTACCAGTCCACCTCCCAATCCTACTCCCATTCCCCAAACTCAGTCATCACCCCCAACAATAATCCTCCCAGCATCATACTACCAGAAAATTCGGCCAACGTTCAAAAGAGAAGAAGAGTCACCAGAGCCTGTGACGAGTGTAGAAAGAAAAAAGTCAAATGTGATGGACAACAGCCGTGTATCCATTGTACAGTTTACTCTTATGAGTGTACGTACGATCAACCTTCAAACAGAAAGAAGCCACCACTAGACTCAAATGTTATTGAAACTAAGTTGAAAGTCAATGAATCCATCATCAATTTGCTACTTCCAAACTTAAAGATGGAAAACTTCAACTACAAGAAATTCAACCTCATGTTCAATGAATTGTCTTCAAATAATAATATAAATTTGGCAGATCTAGTCAACTCGTACAACAACGATAATTCAACTCCCACGCCAAAAGAGGACTTACACTCTTACTTCACGCCCAAGAAATCACCCACTGAAGATGAAATTGGTAAAGAGATCAAAATTATTTTACCCCAGAAGGATATAGCTCTTAAACTTGTGTTTCAAACTTGGTCTTCGGCGTGCGTTTTGTTCAGATTTTACCATCGTCCGACCTTCATTAGAGATTTGGATAATTTGTATGAAACTGATCCTTCTCAATACACAAACCATCAACAAAGATTATTACCTTTGATTTACTCAGTTATGGCTTGCGGATCACTTTTCTCGAAAAGGAACGAAAACAACGTTAATACTAAAAATCAGTTGGATGATGAAGGGTATAGATACTTCATAGCGGCTAGAAAATTAATCGATATTACTGATGTTAGAGATATATATTCCATCCAGACTATTGTTATGTTGCTTATATTCCTTCAATGTTCTGCAAGGCTATCTACTTGTTACTCGTATATCGGGCTTGCCTTGAGAAGTGCTTTGAAAGAAGGATTGCACAGAAAGTTATCACATTCAAATTTCAATCCTATAGAATTAGAAACCAGGAAAAGATTATTTTATACTATCTATAAGATGGATATTTATGTTAATGCAATGTTGGGATTACCTAGATCTATAAGTGAAGATGACTTTGATCAGGAATTACCTATGGAATTAGATGATGAAAATATAACAGAACATGGTTATTTAATTCAAAATCAAAAAAAATTATCATCCGCTGAGATTGCAAATCATCATACTAAATTATTCATGATTTTATCTCATGTGGTTAAAAATTTATATCCTATAAAAGTATCAACTAATGAAATATTGAAAGACTCAACTTATATACATAACAAAGTTACAGAATTAGAGATTGAATTGAAAAACTGGTTGGATAACTTACCTAATGAATTGAAACCTGGTTTAAATCCATCATTACAATATCTCACTGCAAATAATTACCTCCATTTAGGTTTCCTCCATATCCAAATTGTATTATATAGACCTTTCATTCATTACATTTCACCAATGTATCATGCATCACCAACTAAAAATGAGAACTTGGATCCTCGTTCCATACAAAGAGCTAAAAATTGTATAAATGTGGCTAGAACTGTGGTGAGATTGGCCAAGACTATGATTGATAATAATATCTTGAGTGGAGCTTATTGGTTTTCCATATACACGATTTTCTTTTCTGTTGCATGTTTGGTTTTCTATGTTCATTCGATTCCTCAAGAAGGTGCTGATTTTTTAAATTCTGAAATCATTGGTATTAAAGAAGACGCAGAAATTGGGAAAAAAGTATTGACCTTACTCAAAGATACATCAAAGGCTGCTTTGAGAACATTCAATATCTTGAATGCATTATTTGAACAATTGAATCGCAGAACTGCTAAATTGCATCCTAGTTCAAGTTATCCTATACCTAATGTTCCACCAACAATGCCAAATAATAATACTAATAGTAATAATAATGATGTTAAAGATGTTGGAAATGGTGCAAATGCTATAAATGGTTCAAATGGCTCTACTAGTTCAAATGCTACAAATGGATTAAGTAGTATGAACGTCGGAAAGGCTGAAATTCCAATAATACCAGATCCAACATGGGATGAATCTACAAACAACCATCATCCTCATGGAGATTATGTACCTGGTATGATTGACAAATTAGATATGCAAATCTTTGGTAGGTTTTTACCACCTTATATGATTGAAAAATCATCTCAACAACAGCAGCAACAACAACAGGCCCAGGCCCAGGCCCAGGCTCAACAACAAGCTCAACAGCAACAACAGGGGCAGCCACAGCCATTAGGTCAAATGCCTGAACTTGATGGGATGGGTAATCAGTTTGAATTGCCTTTTGGGTTAAGTACCACTAATAAGATAAGTGATGATGTTATGGATGATATACCTCGTTATTTGGATAGTTTATTAGGAATGTCTTCGTTCCCTGTTGATGGTGGTTTCCCTGATAATAATTTAAATTCATTAGGTGGTGAGTTCAATGCTGACAATATTGATGAATTTAAGTTCGGTGATGATATGAATTTATAACTTTATCAAAAATTTATACGATGGGGAAGAAAGATAGCTGGTAACTTTCAAAGATACTTGAACCGTTAAATTTCTGAAGAAAAGGTGATAAAGTGAAAATCAATATAAACTTTGTACCTACTTGGATAGTTGTGTCTGATCCATTAATAAAAGTGTAATATAATGGCGATATTGATTTATGGGTTTATGTTTTGTAATATAATATATGGTATGACTTAATTAGTTATTGTTATTGGTTGTAGTAGATGTCCTAGATATGACATTCACTCTTGATTTAAAGCGTATATATGAATTATGATATGCACTTTGACTTCATGGCTAGCTAGTGAATTTCTTTTCCATTTCTTTGTTCCCTGATCGAGATCTAAGTTCTAACGCCGTTTGATATCCTTTTCTTTTGAAACTTTGACAGGACCCTTGATCTTCATCAATGCCAAAATCGCAGCCAATATCGGGAAGTTATTAATTTGATCTTATCTTATCAATGATCACACAGCGAATCGATTATACTACAATTTCATGGTATTATTCATTTCTACGTTAATTATCCTATCCTATAATACATATAATACACCATCTTATCCAAGATCCGTATGTACTCCCACATTATAATACCCTTCCAACTAATACCGTTAATTTACCATACACGTTTGTTCTGTCTGTTTCTTCTTGTTGCTATTGAGAAAATTATTCAGTCAAATACTTTCGATTTCCCTGTTTAATTAATCTGTTTCATATTAATGATCAATTATATTTACCCATTGTGATTTATATCATTTCATAGTCACTCATGTAATGTTAAAAAAGAATATTTCATTCATCAATTATATTGATTCATGCCATTCATGCCATTCGGGAACGACAGATAAACCGGTGGTGATTGACTACCTCTCTTTCCTCTTCCTCTTATCCCTCTATTCGAATTCTTATATAAACTTTTGAAATAGTTTAATAAGTTTTTCTCGTCAGTTGGTAATTTTTCAATTTCATTCCCTGGACCCAAATCAGCTAACCTTTTAGTTAATTCAATCAAAGTATCCAAATGGAACCTATTTTGGTGTGCTTTCAAATTGCCCAATTGTGTGAATGACTTATTACAGCCATCTAGTTTACACTCGAAGGGCTTCAAATTCTCATGAGTTAATTTATGAGCAGCCAAATTTCCCTTTCTTGAAAAACTTCTTGAACAAACATCACAAGTGAATGGTTTCTCACCAGTATGTAATCTCAAATGAGTACGTAAATTTCCACCTTGAGTAAATCTCTTGTGACAGTAAGTGCACTCGAAGGGTTTGAAACCTATGTGAGATCTAACATGCACTTCAAGATGTGTAGATTGCGTGAATTTCTTTAAGCAATAATGACATTGATGTTGTTTCAATCCTTTCAGTTTAGGTTTATCAATACCGCCAACAAGCTCAATAGGTTGAGGGATAATTGATCCATCATCCAAAATTGATCCATCTGCACTTTGATGGATTTGATCTGAAATACCTCGATCACGAGCTTGAATTACAAGCATTAATTGATCTATCTTGGTGGCTCCCAATAATGGTCTTCCATCTTCCGAGTTGACGATATCCTGAGTTGGTACCAAATCTTTTGGAGTAACATTCTGGCGATTGATATTTTGGTATGGAAAAACATTGCCATTTTCATCTTTTTGGATATGTGCTGCGGGATGCTTGAATTGATTGTGATTATTATGTTGAGAATCTTTATCCAATTTAATTTTTTTGTAATTTTGAGAATCTTCATTTTCATCTGTAGGCGAAATTTCTTTAATCTCCTGAATCTTTGGTGTTATTGCATTTCTTCTTGTTTTCGTTTGGGATTTTGATGATTGGGTGGAACTCAAATTTTGGTTTGAGCCAACAGAGCTGGGTCTTGACTTTGATGGTTCCGATTGAAACATGTCTTGCTTCAATGTAGTCGGATAACTTCTATTGATTTGCGCTTGTTGTTGCTGTTGTTGCGATTGCTGTTGTTGTTGATGATGATGCTGCTGCTGTTGTTGTTGATGATGTTGATGTTGATGATCTTGTTGCTGCTGTGAAATTTCTCTATACCTTTCATTTGATAATGAGTTTAACAATCCTGAAATTGAACCTATAGATCCACGATCTTTTTCATCAAGATTATAATTGAGTTGACCATTTTGGTTCCCAATCCCAATACTTCCACTAATACTCCCTAAATTACCTAAATTCGAAAGATCAATTGACTTTGAAGATATAAGACTATCTCTTTTCAAAAAATTATCGAAATCTGAAGATTCATTTATGATTGAAGTTGAAGGTAAGACTGAATGACGTTTCTTCTTAGTTATTATTGATGGGATAAAAGGTTCCAATTGTTCCGAGGGTCTTCTTAATTGATTGAATGGCAAATCAGGATAGAAGAAATTATTAACACCATTGATTTGTTGATTTGGCTGGATTATCTGATTTTGCTGATTTGGTATTGGAGGTGGGGGCAATAAATTGTTTTGATTCATGTTTTGGTTCATGGCATTATAATCATGTATAGAATTTGAATTTGGAATATTATTTAGATAAAACGACGGATAGTTTGAATCATTTAAAGAGTTGTTTCTTGATGATACTGCAGTATTTGGGTTAAAATTATTGAGAAATGAGTTTATTGAATCTGATCTGGGATATAAGTTTGGTTGAGATTGTTTTTTCTTTTCATTTGATTGATTTGAGTGCTGCTGCAGTTGCAGATGGGAATCGTGGTATATATTAGGAACACTCTCCATAGTACGAAGCTGTATAATTCCTATTGTTAAGTGAGTAAAGATTTATGATAGCTGGTATAATCAATAAACAAAAAAGCTTTTTCTGATTGATTGTTTGTTTGTAAAGTGTGAACGCGATGGATTGCTATGATTTTGACAGCTGAGCTTAGTCAAGATGTGGAGAGCAGCTGATGTGGAAACGCTTAAAGTTGAGGTGAGATGAACCTAATGGACCTTAGCAAAATATGTTAAAAGTGTGTAGTGGCGTTGAACGTTTTGACATTCAAAGATGGTTCTTTGCGAAATCTTGTATTTTGTTTTGGCGGTTAATAACTTAAGAGCAATGTTAGGCGCAGTGGGAACTGGCAGTGATGTGAGTTTGATACTCAGCGGCTAATTCATGATGATCGGTTAGTGGCACGGTATGTGCGCAAAATTATTGATCCTGCATATAAAAATTTAAATGACACAATCTTATGGCCCAACTGACTGAGTGTCTCCTGACCAGTTGGCAGTGACCAATTGGCGGTCACCAGTGTGACTACTGAGACTACTGTTATCATCAGTGTTTGGACTCTGGAGGTTACATCTAAACCTCCCATTTTCTATAACAGTATGTTTATATTCTAGTTTTAGTTTGACTGACAATAAAACTTCACTAAGTCCCGAATCTCTCGTCATTCATAACTTATAAGCCTAGACCCTACAATAAAATTTTGAGCTTACCGGTGAGTCACGTGCGGTCCCTTGCAAACTGAGACTTTTGAACTGTTGATCCTCTGATTATGTAATGGATTAGTTATTGCTATCTTGTTATATCGGTGACGTACATACATATATAGGCGTTGCAAAAAAAAAAAAAAAATTTGAACTTAAGACATTCAATAACATAAAAGGTTAAATGTCGTAATGGCTCTCTGGATGTTGAAAACTTCTAAAGACGACTGTTTAACTAATACTAACATAAACAGAAAGTGTGAGATTCAAATCAACACTTGCTCTATTGAATCTGGGGTCAAATTACAAATTGTAAGTTTTAACGTCTGTAATTTGTAAGTAGTCCGATCCTATGTTAAAATGTTACCGCCGTGCTGTTTTTGCAATAAATCTCAAGACTCAATGCTCATTCTCTATATAAGAGTCTTATAAACTCTATAAATTAGCTGGCAGACGTTTGGAAATATAGATATCATTATTCAGGAATCGATCTATAATATTCATATTCTGGACAATTGGAATCTGGATCGATCAAATTTTTTAATAAGCTTATAAATATTAATTAAGATATAAATATATAATTCCCAAAATTGATCACAGCTTGTACAGTAACTTGTAATTTATATACAAATATTGTCCAGATTTCATGGTCGATCTAATTAATTAAACTATAGAGTCGAGACCTGCGCACGGCCAGATCTAGAGAGAATAATATTAGAATTAATATTTAACACATAAATTTATAACTAATATCCTATCTATATATATAGATTCCGGCATGAGTCCGCATAGAAACTTTATGCAAGATTTTTTCAATCACTGAACATTCTATCATGCGAATTATCTATCACGATTTCATGTACATTCAATCACCGACATGATAGCCTCTAACAAACCAATTTTTAATAGCGTGAATATTTGATAATGAGTAAATCTGAGCTCGATTTTCGTGCTATTTTGTATGTACAATATGTAGTTTTTTTCAAACTCGCATTCCACTTTGTCCGTTTCTTCTTAAATCACAAGACTCACATATGTGTTTCCACTATATGTCAGCAATCTTAAAAGTTTCTTCAATTTTTGATATACAAATTTGGCCGTTTCCAGTCTTCATTTTGTCCTATGTGCAAATTGCGGCTATTTTTTTTCACAATTTAAAGTTTCAGTACGCATGAGCGACGCAGGTCTATTTGGCCGGTTTCGCTCCACTCTAATATTAATATGTCACTTAATGTATCTTGGTGTTACCTTTTCCCATATGGTATTTCTCATAGTATAGTTCGGTTCTTGGCTCTTGGCTCTTGAATTTGCAAGTTACTACAAACCTTCTGTTGAACCTCATTTCAACTAATGATCAAGTTCATCCAATTATAAATATCCCGGGTGCAAGAGGCCATCTGACACAATTATATTCCACTATATAATCAGTCTCTTCATATTCAATCAACCTTATAGCTGGTCACATATCCAATATATATATATATATATATGAAAGCTGATTAAATACGTCGAACGTCTGCAAGATCATATATGTTCATGATATTATAATTATATATTAATTAATTAGAGTCGACGTTATTAGACTCTACGTAGCTTCGTAATTGAACTTGAACTGAAGATGCGCTGGAAGCTCTTTCTCGCAATCTCTTCTATCGCGATGGAATGAAACAAGCTTCTCCTTGAATTTGTCTTGTTGAGATTTCACTAAATCTTCATAGACTCTCTTTTCATACATCCTTCCAATAAAAGCATTTGAAGGATACTCAGCTTTGGTTCCATACCGCTCTTTGAAAGTGTTTTTAATAGCTGACATTTTATTCACGGCCGGATTCAATAAAACTATACTATACCTCATATACTGCTCAATATATCTCCAACTAACATTCATTTTATCGATATACCTCACATCAGTAAGGTTTGAAACTTTCGTAACATCTCTAGTCAAAGCCAAGTTTTCATCGTAAACATAATCTAAATCACGCACCCAGTCAAAATTAGGATAGAAGTATTCAACATCTTCACGACTAGAATGTATAGACAAACTCTTGCACTTTATCAAATTTGGCTCATTGGAATCGACAATTGTATTCCTCATGACATGTTCCAAAAAATCACCCATTGAGAAATTATGTTCAAATATGAATTTCAATTCTGAATTATTAGCTGATATATTATGGAATCCATTCTCTTCACTGCATAATTTTTGAGCAAATTTTGCGATTTGAGAGATACAAGCTTCCCTATTGAAATTCTGCATGGTCTTGTTCTTTGTCGGTATTTTCTTTAAATTATCAATATTTGTATCATCTGTTTCAGCTTCAACTAACTGGAAATATTTGTGGAATGATTCAAACCCATTGAAATATACCCTACTGATGTTAACATTATCAGTGCATAGCTCTAAAAAATTGCATAGTTTCTTAGTATTCATCATAATCAATTTATTTTGATAAACAGATCTCAATTCAACTTCTTGTTTAGTAATTGATTTTTGGTATATTTTTCTGTTCCTTGTACGTATGGAATTATAAAGTTTTGAGTCGTAGTTATAATTATCTTCAAGAAGCTTGGGATTCTTTTCTATTTCACTGAAGTCATATATCGGATTATCATAAAAGTGTTTCTCTCTAATATATGTTGAATTCAACACTAAAGATGTGATGCTGGGCCTTTTAAGACAATCAAGCTCCGATGTTGGAATCAATTGAATTGGAAGACTGAAATGAGAACATTCAGTTAATGATGCAAAGAATGAAGGCTGGCTTAAAAATTGAACAAGTCCCGCATAGTAAGTTCCCTCGTAAACCAAATCCATTGGCCACAGGTCTGTATCTTCATCTTTGTACATTTCGACAGTAAAAGTTTTGACTTTCCGCGCATAATCTGATTTCTTATTCATGATTTTTTTAGCAAAACGTAGTATCTGGGCTCCATTAGTCAACACTGTAATGTTCTTCCCATTACCTCTTACAGTTTCCAAAGGTTTCAGATAAAGGTCCAGTGGTGCGATAGAACAGAAATAGTCATCAATGTTTTGCTTGACAGCAGAATCGGTATTCTTAGAGAATGAGCGAGATCCGTTTGAAATCTTCCCCCGTTTGTTGGAAGATAAAGGTGTGAGAATGATGTGAATTGATTTCAAAAGTTCAGTTGAGATGATTCCATATAATCTTTTATTCAAGAATCTCATCTTAAAGATTGTATCTCGAGGCAAAAACTCAAATATATTGGTGATAATTTCGTCCGGAAGGAAATCTATCGATGTTGGGCTTTCATGTTTAGCATTAGTTATAACTGAAGCTGGACGTTGGACTATATGTCCATGCGCAAATATGTCCGCTGAGAATATATCGGAAGACCTGCTTGGATTTGAAATTATAATATTATGTTCTGATTTCTGGTTCATAGTAATGTGATATACTCTGGTTATTGATCTATAATGAAGTATAGTGGAACTAGAAATCTGGTTTCAATTATATGGCTCTTGGACTCTTTAAATATACCTCCCAATTTTTGACCAGAAATAATAAAAATTGAATTGCTTATATAATATTAATTTTGCAGCCATACTATATCGGATCGCTAATTTATAATTCTACAACCGATATTTTGTCTGCGAAATTTCACAGCTAGCAGAAACTAATCTATATATAATAGAGCGTAGAAAAGTCGTTTTTTGTGGATAGTATAGTGGGTTTTTTTAAATTGCAATTAATTAGATGCGTCAAAATTTTATGCATGTTTTCTAACTTTTTCCAATTCATGTTTTTCTGGATTTAATTTGAGAAATATATCTTTTCCGTACGTTTCTGATCATTCTCCAGGTTGTCCCTTTCCAGTATCTTAACTGTAGCATTAGTTAGAGTGTTTTTAATGGGTAATTTGGTTAAAAGCTTACGATTGATTTCTTTGAATTTTTTAAATTTTCGCGAATGGGTTCATAACCACAATCGAACTCATTTCTCAATTTCTCAATTAACTCTTAGAAGTTAGCACCATTCTGGTGGTTTGAAGAACAACTTTCAATTTATCGCCTATAAAGATGTGTACTATGTAAATTTTAAAATGATAAATCATCACTATCCAGAATCTACCCTGAAAGAGAAACCAATGATCTATAGCCCGATTATTGGTATCAGCCTCCATGAGGTATTACATATAATATTGCAGTGGGAATCAGCTTGGTAATATTGGCCCGATCTTGAGTATCGAGTCTCGACAACTATCAAGTAACATCTGTAATTGGGACGTATAATGGATCATACAAGCTCTTGAGAAACTGCTTCACCGCTGGAAACGATTGATCGAAAGCTTAATGGGACAATTTTTGAAAACTGACTACTTCCTCGGATTAATATATGAGCGAATTTGGGTTTAATGGGACAAAACTTGAAAGTAGAACCTCTTTGCATTTAGCTGTCAGATACACGTTTGAAAAAGTTGATTTATGGTAATTTCATCATACACAATTTACTTGATGCTGGTTCTGATATCTCCAGAATAAACATTAAGAAGAAGAATCAGAAGCCAGTTGACTTGGCTGAACGTTAAATTGATAGATTTATTAGAGAGTGCGGAATATGCAATCTCAATATTGGAAGCTGATAAAGAAACAGGCAATCAATTAGCTGATCACATTGAAAGTAGTGATGAAGGGTCTGGATGTCTATTCGACTCAGTAGGATGAAAATCTGTTAATCCACTTTAAACTTTGTTTATAATTAACGACGTCCACTGTTTCCCCATAGCGTTCAGGAACGCTCAATACAATCGACTGAAAGCCTCAACCCCTTTAAATCGCTGCCTGTGGAATTTAGAAACCAGATGGTGCCCCGCCAATAGTACATATAGCTTTCAGTTGGGCTACTGGGGTATATAATGAAGATTTCTAACTGTACTTAATATAAGTGTTAAGCTTAAGATCCCGACCATCTAACGTATATAAACCATAGAGTTCGAAATGACTGAGTAATTGATGAGAATAATGAGCTTGTTCGAGAGTTATGCTTGAGCTGAAACGAAGTTAGCTGAAAGGTAGATGAACGTAATAAAATTGTCAAGAATTTGTAGAGGATATAGCTTAGATTTTGGCTGAAAAACAATATATGAATTTCTTGAATTACGTGATTTGAGAACATGAATTGGATGAATATTATGAACGTCAGTTTTTAGATAGTAGCAAACTGATGATGAAACTTTCAGTTGGACTGGAGCGTACGTTTGAAGACTTCCTGATCAGCTAAAATTATAAACCATATATATAACACTCACGGAAGGGATGTCGATGATTCTATTTTAATCAATACTAATTGCATTACCTTAAAGTGGTGGATAATTTAGCTGAGATGAGCCAATTTTCAAGCGTCAGCTATAATTACCAAATATTATATTGAAGTTCAAACTGCAAGTTAGAAAACTCGACTCAATTCCTGCCTCTAACTATGAATGACTTTGCAGATTCTTGATTCATAACAGCACTATACATTGTGAATTAATATACGATATGGACAAGACATTTAAGTGGTAAACTTAAAGTATGACATCCGTTAGGAACTAATAGCGAAAAGAAACTCCGAAGAAATGATCAGATTATACATGTTTTCATTATAATATTTAAGCTGTTATATATAACGATATTTTAAATCAGTAGTAAATATTAGTACACATTATTATACACTACCCGGCGGACAAGCCAAAACAAGACTGGGAGCGAAGCGACCCAAAGCTCTTGTTATATATAATTATTAATTGCAAGCTGTAATTTAGAGCTCGGCGGATTCAATCCTTAATCCGAAATCCGGCTAATCCGATCCGCGGATTGGGCCTTCGGATAGGATTTTTTTCATTTTCAAAAAAATCCTGATCCGGGGATTTGACACGGATTTTGCAATGCCCAAATCCGAGAAATCCGGATAATCCGTAATATATAGTATACAGTGATCAAATAGCTTCTCAAATCTGCGTAGATGGTGTTTGAATGATTCCCCATGCTACAAAACGATTGTTCATGTATTTTGAACTGAAAAATAATGTATAAATTATATATATATATTATTTAAATAATATTTTTAAAAAAATAATTAAAAACATTTAATTTTAAAAAAAAAAAAAATTAAATATTCGTCAAATTTTTTTTTATAATATTAATATTAATGTCGATATAATAATTAGTATTATATTATATATAAATTAGCTCATGATATACGTTTTGAGCCATAATTATATAATTGTTACATGGAGCTGCGCTATATATAATACTATCGGTACGCTCATCGACTTCAACTACACTTCTATTCAAACCGCTATAGTTAATTTACTGATATGACGTTAATAACGATCATGAGTTTATAGTTTAACAACGAATATACATCTCTATGACCAACATTTTCCTCCGATATGATCTAAGAGATGAATGATACAAAGACGGAACCACGAAAGGCTCCTCGTATTGGTCTCGTGGCTTCATTTGAAGCTTTAAGTACTTTATTTTGCTACATAATTATAGAGTATAAAATTTTGGTCATTATATGCAGGTCACCACTATAAGACGGATTCGGATTTTAATCCGGATTTGTACCAAATCCTTGAAAAATGATCCCGGATGGGATTTAATTTGTCTCCAAATCCGCCGAGCTCCAGTGTAATTTCTATTATAGGTTACCATTGAAATTGAATTAGCTAAATTAAAAATTAATATAAGCGTGCTTAATTTATTAATAAAATTACAAATAACATCAATTATACATATCAGTACTATATAAATACATTTTTAACGTTTTGTTGAAGCTAATTTTTGTGTCACTGCATATCATAGCTGAATATATCATCATGTCAAAAACCTGTCACTTCTCTCATGTATAATGAATCACCGGGACGAGAGCCCCATAGTAAATGTTTTTTCCATGCGAGAGTTTTTCAGAATGAGTAAATAATATACCAATTTTCATGTTACTCTATGTTGGCGAGCTATGCAGGTTTTTGGCCGTGCGTGGTTTTTCTCTCCCGAAATAATTATTCGTTTTCACCAAAAGCTCAAGTGAAGTATCTTCATCTTATAAAAATTTCACTATTTATCAAGCTACACAGAACTTCACAAGTGCTATAGTTCTTATTCTACATTCGATTATACACATGCTGATTCGTTACTATCCAGCTCAGATTTATATCTGAAACTAGTTAATTGTCGATATTTAGCTTTACCTGTCGAAATTATACCGTTATCAAATCAAGACTGTTTCATCAATAGTCGAAGCTTGAAATCATTTACTTTGAATTGCTCTCCTTTCGATTTTACTCCTTTTGAGGAGCAATACTTTGGAGATAAGTGGCTATTCAAAAGTATAGGATACTCCCCTATTACCATCCACAACCCAAATGATATGCCGCTCAGAATGAATAGCGCCATGTGAAAAAGAAATAGAGGAAAGATATGAGGTAATATTCACTACAGCTAAAAAGTTTTCCATTTTCCTATATATATGTGGGAAGAACCCCAATATACTGAAAATATACATCAACGGATTCCGTTGTTTTCGAACATTCTGTGAAAGTTTTATATTTCCAGAAGATTGGATGAATAAGACAAGGTCTCATCGTATCGAAAACGCCATCAATGATGAAAATCTCAATCAGTACAGGGTTGAAGATCATGAAATCAGATCAAATATCAGCCAATTCTGCTCACGGTTACGCAAAAATCAGAGCAGCGGAGGCTTTGAGTATTTTGGGGCATTCCATAGGGAATTGCTCACAGCGCAATGGACCGAATTTTACACTTTCTCAAAGTTGTTGAAATTTTTGTACAATGCCTTTCCAGAAGAAGATGGTGAAGGTTCTGGTGAATTGTCAACTAATAAGAAATTCAAGGTTCCAATATTATCAATCCATGCATTATCAATCCATGCATTATCAGAGGATTATGAAAATTATGGAATCCGTAGTGCAATGAGTGATAAGCATGTACACTTCATGTCGAACCTCAAAGAGATGATGGAGTATATGGACAATGATTCAATAGAGATAATACAATAGACTTGGAGGAATGCCGCTGATCTTTATAGAAGAAAGATTCAGGTTGATTATCCTTACAGAAATGATCTTACTAAAACCACAGTGCTGACATCTTACCTGTTCCCAAAGGGACTTATCAAAGAGGAGGAGACCATACTTATCAACGAAAGGATTATGTATGTCGATGATTCCAATAATAACTTGCCTGACATTAGGCTTTTCAAAGCCACAAACCCTGAATGGATGTACTTGAACGAGAGTTGATGTTTATATACATATTTGCAAATTTCTGGCAAATTAACTTTGAAGGTTTCGATTTTTATTCAAAAAACTGTATATGGATATCTTCGATTGAGGTGGACCCTATAATGAGTTACTTATATATATCAGACAAGCTTTCTCCCACTTTCCGAGCCACTAATTAATGCCATATATTGTTAAAGAGCCAACTAGAATAATAGGAAGCAATACATATCAATATTATTCACCAGCTGTCAGCTGCTGAATTACGCAATTCATAGATATTATATAGTCGACGTTAGGTTATAAAATCAGATATATATATATTTCATATCATAGCATATTGATCAACCAACCATAAAATATTATATTTTATATATTGATCATGCACATGAATATTATATATACGTCTTGCTAGGATTCCCACAAAGAACAGTTTATTTAGAAATCGGAAATCACGTTTATTAAATATTTGTCAAGTAAAGGTCCAGAACATTATGGAATCTCATCGCCACTAGAAAAATAATGTTCCACCCCTAAGTAGTATATTCGATACATCAACTAAACCAATAGTAATTACATTTTAATTGATCTAGAAATATAAACAATTATAACTACACATCAAAATCTTAACTTAGAATAGTAACTATTTCCTCTCAAATGTGACTACACGTTCTCTTAGAATTCAAAATGAACTAAACCACAATTATATGCATGTATTTTATAAAAACCGCAGCTTTGAGGAACTGTTATTTCACCAACAATCACTGATTATATGCAAAGATATCTAAACCAGTTTAAGCTCATTGTAATCAAAACCATGCGGTAATAAGATCAACCAAGAAAGCAGCAATTGCGGTAAAGGCAGCATCAGACGTGATAACAAATTTTTTTGGAAGATGTTCCATTTTGAAACTTTCCACACTATTCATAAAACAGATAATGATTAAAACGAATATACAAAAGATGCAAATTTTGCAGCCAATGAAGATTTGGACTGTGACACCTAAGATAAAATTAGTAGCCGTTGCGTGATTCTGCTCATGATAAAACTATACGTACTAAGTGGACGATCATTTGCACCTGACTTTTTCTTATTGAAAAGAACGCCTGTTTGGTATAATAGCATTGCGTAAGCCATCAGCAACATGTAATATTCAAAGTTAAATTAGATAGTACCGTAAAGTGCGGAAGCGATGATTGCAATTGAAATACCAGTAGCGATTAGGATGATTCCCTTAAATTTTCTATACCCTGAAAAGTTATTCAAATCTAGTGACAAGATTAGTTGCTCTATAATTACAGATACAATAAAATGTATAGTACTTACTTCTTTGTACACCATTCTCTAAACAAGCCACTCTGGATTTTAATAGTTCGATTTGCTCAGTTAGGTTCTTAGTATCAGTATCTTTTGCAACTCGATGGGCTTTAAAATCACGAATCAACTGGTCTAGTTCATTTCTCTGCTTGGCTTCCTTTTGCTCCAATATAATAAGTTTTGTAGCTAAATTACCTTCTTGTGATCTTTCAACCTCTCTTTCACTTGCGTTTCTATGTTCAATTCGCCCTTGAATTGAGCTATTTCCACTTGAATCATTAACACCGGAGGACATTCTTGAGTTGGGACGACCAAATTTATAAAACCACTTGAGTTACCTCATAATTCACCTTGATATGTTGCCTTGAGTATTCATTGGTATTGGTATCCGACACAAGCAGCATATTATACTTGTAGTACAAAACCACTTGTAAGTTGTAACTGTGCGGCTCATAATTTTGCAGCTTTAATTAGCTTTCACTTTTGTTTTCCCAAAAGAAAACCACCTCATTATATTGTAGTTCTAGTTACTGGTCTGGATATATATAGTGAACTATCAAAACCATCACAATATGAAAATAAATAAGGAAATTTTCCAATACTTGAAAATGACAAGCCTCTCCCGAGATGATATAATGAGTTATTGAAGTAATCTAAGTAATGGCATAGGGTAATCAATTGGCTTGAGAAAATTCCGTATTGCACTATTGGCGTGGGCAGTGGAAAAGGAAATTAAATCTTGTAGCTGAGAAATTTCGGATATTAAACCATCGATGTATCTTCTTCATCTCAAACTGTAACATTTTCGCTGAAATAGTCCCCTCTGGATTAATTAAGCAGTCAATATGAAATTAACTATTCTTGTTGACATAATCACATCCTAAATAGAACATATGTAACGCTTCTAGTTGCCCTGGATGTCCAAATTGGTCCTTCCTCAATATTTTAAAAAGGGTTTCCTACTGTTCACGGTTATCCACTTAAAGTTGCTGTTATTCTATCTTAATGAAAGAGGTATTACTTCTTACCCAAAGCTTTGAAAACTCTTAGTGTTCATCGTTTCACCATCCCATTTTCCAATGAAGTCATTTCTGTTTGCTTCCATATAGCGGGTTTCTTGAGTGTGCTCGCGGCTATTAGAGATATAGTCTCTTTGAATTTCCTGAGTTTTGTTGGCATTTTTTACCACAAAGCGTGAGCTTGGAACAGTATGAAAATTCATGCCAGTCATTATTATATTTGCAGTGAATAATTTCTTCAGAGCCTTTTCAATTATGTTAAATGGATAACCATTTCTCACTTTGGCGTGGAATATGACATACCAAAAATGAATAAGTTTATGCGGATTCCTCAATTACTCATTCGGATTATCAGCTCTCCTTTAGAGGTTGTTCCAATTTTCAAAATCTTCAATCATTCGGACAAATTTAGTCGCACTTCTGGCACCTAACATCTAGCTGAGCTCTTAAGTCCAATAAAGATGATCATCAATGTTGTTCATAAATACTACCGCATCATCAGCATACATCAAGATATTTAGCCTATTATCCATACGTGTAGTATAAGCTCACTCTGTTATATTATCAAAGATAATGGTTCACTCAATAGATCATATAAGCCTGAACTCAAGGGTAAGCCATGACGAAAACCATTAAGAATCTTAAATGGAGTTCCAGAGACCTGATTAATTTTGATTGAGACTTCCTATTAGTTGTTTAATGTTAGGATAAGTTGGATAGGTTTTGGATCAAAATTCGATATGCTGAGCACCTTCTCAAAATATTCAAATGGCATCCGATCATATGCTTTCAGCTGGTCAAGAAGACATACACTTTGGTACCGATTACCCTTTCCATCTGTGACAGCAGCTCAGAATATGTTAACGATGTTATTTTCGTTTCTGCTGAAATTTTCCTCGTATAAATCTGATACATCAGCTACGGCGATGCTGCTGGTTTGATCCACTGATCCACCATGCGTGAGTAATCAATTGCAAATTGTTTTAGCAGAATAAAAAGAGATATTCTGAATTAGAACTTGAGCGCACTGAATTTCTATATTCAATTGATACTTGACACTTGCTTATAAGTTATACTATATAGCTCTGCTCGGTGCTTTGATTCGGAAGTATAAAACTATACAGCGTATATATAACGTCTGATCCTTTTTCGTTCCAGCTACGTCTACGACATCGTCGAAATCAATAATCAAATTATATATATATATATATATATAAGATGAGGACAAGTAGACGTATAATGCTAATGATCCGGAGGCTCAATCTACGAGTGACAAAACATGATTATACTAGGAGAGACGAGCCAAACGATGATTCTGAAAAACTAAAACCGAAGCTGAATGGAGAAGAAACTGATCTAGTACCTGAATGGAGTGAAATGCTCTTGTCAGAACCTACGGTACAGGAGCCGCTTTTGTTTCTTGATTTGCCTCAAGAATTGATCCAGCAGGAAATCTTTTATTATGTCCCAAGAGCGGATTTGTTTTCCTTATTATATGTCTGTAAACAGTTGTATGAATATGCTTCAACTCTGTTATACAGATCCATACACATAGTGATCGTATCTGAATTAGACACGGATTTATTTCCTAGAAAGTTTGGTGAGAAAGTATCAACAGACTCGAATGGAGGAAAGAAAGCAATCAGAAGAGATTTATTTGAAAAACTATATCTGAACCACTTGAGGAAAAATGCTAATCCTGATATGTACCCGTTCTATATCGAATACAAATATCGCAAAAATGTTTTGTTGGTCATTGATATCGAGAATACCGTTGCCTTGGTTGAAACTATTCAAAATAATAGCTATTTGGCACAAAAGATACTATCTTTTACAATCGAGATATACAGAGGGAACTCAGAATGGGATTACGTAGACAGGCTCGTTCTTTACGGACTTGAGGAGTTTGAAGAAGACTTTTTGGACATGTTTTCCAGTTCAGATTTATATTCAAAGCTATCTAATGTCCTATATCTAAGTTTACCGCTACAATTGATACCCATCCGTGAAAATGACATCGAATGTTTAATCCAAAACAAATCGTTGCGATCATTTGCTCTATGTGGGCAGCCTCTAAATGGAACTTTCAAAGAATCAAGTTGCTGTCCTGATTCTGGAAGATCGGCTTTATACCGTATGCTATATAATCCACAATCAACTTATAAGCTACATGAATGTGAAGACAATATGCATAAATTTGCTGCGAAATGTGTTAAAATGCTTCAATGTCAAGATAAATGCGCCGGAGTTGGCTCGCTTATGTCACAATTCAAACACTCTGAAAAGATGGCACAACAGTTGTGTAATTTTTTGGGAATCTGTGGCAGAAACAAATACATCCGAAATGTAATTATGAATGGTTTTGAGAAATATGATCATCTATATGCATGTCTTCTCTTCATCATTCTGTGGCCCAATTGTCAAAACATATTTGGCGGCATGCAACTGGAACTGGATTTTGGAAATATAAAGGAATTTGCAAACCGATTGGTGAAACCTACAGATCTTGGCGGTTTCCATAGTTTAAGTAGTATGGAATCAGAGTACCATAGACGTCTTTCAGATGTCTCGTGCTACTTCAGACATTCTTTCGAAGGTTTCCTTGAGTTTATAACTGCTTACTCGAACTTATTCTTCAAGTCAACATTTGATCCAGTTATCATACGAAATCTATCTCTCCACAGTTCAGGCGATAAGCTAACTGCTATTCAACAGATGGACGGTAGTACTTTGCACTCCTCTGATTTTTGCAAAGGGTTCAAGTTGGGCATTTCTCATATTTTGAACACGTATATAGATATGAGTTATCTTGAGAAATTCGAGTTGAGCTTAATTCACCATGCTGATATATTTCGAAGTGTTGGACTGGTATGTAACCCAGATCTTAATATCGCCTTTGGCGATGATGAGACTCTTTTGGGCCAAGAGGAAAGATTGAAAGCTTCAATGATTCCCATGGTGGGATTGTTATTTGAGGATGAGAGCAAAATTACACAATACTTCCATGATCTCCAATTACGGAAAATTGATGAGACTAAAGAATTTAGGAACGAAGATGGCCAGATACCACCGCTTTACGTTCACCCATTTGACGAAGTCAAGCTATCGAAATTCGTTAAAAGAATAAATTTTATTTTTATGGAGAGTTTGCGGTATAGGCAGACCGGTATATATTAATATAAGATGATGTACGTCGTGTGACAATCTGCGCAGCCTTCAACATAGCTTCTAGTTCGAATTACTATCCTAATATATATCCTAATATATATATAGATTCAATGCGTTTTTTTGCAGCAATATTTTGTGTCACTGCATAATCATAGTTGAATATATCATCATGGCAAATCCCTGTCACGACTTGCATGTACGTTGAATCCCCGACATGAGAGTCCCATAGTTAACATTTTTTTATACGTGAACTTTTCAGAATGAGTAAATATCTGACCAATTTTCATGTTACTTTATGTATCTCAAATATGCACTTTTTTTTGGCTGCATTAACCTTCACTCCTTGAACGAATATCCATTTTAAACAAAACCTCAAGTGAAGAGTCTTAGTCTTTATAAAACTCCCCTTCTAAAGCACTTACTGAATATTTCATATATTTTTTCTCAATTTCTTTACAGCCATGTTTCTATCTCATTTTTCCAACCTTTTCAAAAAGTTGAATATCAAGGCTCATAACTAAAAGAGCAGAGTTCATGCAATAACTCAAATGCCGGTCATATATTAGTCTGCAGTTTCATGTTAGCAATTAATTCAATCCCCGATCACCATATAAATATCAAGTCATCAATATGACAAGGACCGCAAGTAACAAGTTCAAATAGTAATCTATTATCTGAAGACTGAGAGTCTAGACTAAAATACCTCATTTCGATTTACATGGTGTATCGAATGCTACAAGAAGTTAAAAGTAAAGTAGCAAGACTTTAGTAAAGACATTGAACTGGTTGCAAAATGCTATAGTCAAATACTAATTTTTGTATAGTACTATAATCCGTTGCCTCTGGTTTAGGACAATTCTTTTTATTACAACATGGTATTGGTGCTTACAATTTACCATCTTGAATCCTTGATGATGACAGTATAAGATTAGACGTACGTTTAAATAAAGATAATTGGGATTTTCATGATTTAGAGTCTGAATTTACATTATAATCGACCTAATGTTAAAATATTCGTCATAGTATAACTGCTGAAGTTTCGAAACTATTCAATGATGATCAATATGTCAAATTAACATATAAATATTATAGCTATAACTTCATTCATTTCTCCGTACAGACAAGACCGTGATAAAGCTAGAGAATTACATGCTGCTGAATGATTACAATTCATTGAAGTTTATGTTGATCTGCCAATTGAAGTTGCTTAACAAAGAGGTAAAAAAGATGTATAGCTAGAGAAGTTCTTATCATATATTTCACTGGTATATCAGCTCCAATATATGAAGCCCCAGAAAATGTTGAGAATCATTTAATTAATTAAAGAACCATGACACTACTGTTGAATAACAATCTGCTCAACGTCATATCATTGATTACTTGATTGGAAAATGATTAATTTCCATGTGCACATATATAATTTATATTATAGATCAGAAGAGTGAAATCAAAGCAATTGATCAGTCGATAACTATATAACTTCGGCTCTTAAAAGAGCAGTAACTCATACAGACCAGAATATAGGACATGACATACTAATGGAATTATGTATAAATGGGGGATACAAACTGTATGATCTCAGTATCCAAATACAAAGTCAATAGAGCCAGACGGGTAGTCGATATGATAAACCAAAAAGACACTAAATATTACCTGCAACCGATCAGAATTTTGATACGACAGAAGGTTGATCAGATAATTAATCACTACAAATCAGTAAGTCCAAGAGACCGAAAAAAAAAGGCAGCAATACTCTCATAAAGAATTATTATCCTATATAAATGCTACACAGATCAACTTCCAAAAGAAAGAAATGGTATTCAAACTAGAAGGCTATAAATGTCCACCAAGAGATAAACATAATGACACATGTCACAGATAAATGGTACACGATTAGATGCAATTAATATATTCAAGCTTGGAAAAAGTTAACAAAGGGCAATATAACTGAAGCAAATTTATTTGAAGAAGTCGATATGAATGAATGGAGATTGGCCAATCAAACTATAAGCTCTGAATCGACGAACAAAAAATTTGATGAAAAGGATATACATAATATAATATGCAAAAGAAACTTTACTTGATTAGATATCAAACTCTCGAAGATGGAAAGATGTCTGAAAATTTGATAAGACAACATCACAATGGAATGAAGAACCTGGAAAGAAATACGCCTAGAAGAAACCAGTCAGTCTATTTGTTAGAAATTGGATTAACCTACAATAAATTTGCCACAAACAAGATCACTTATGAAAATGCTACAAACTCTGCACTGGGTTAAGCAAATGTATATTATGATTGCGGGAATTAGATAAATATATGAAATAAGCATCCTCATAATGGACGTTGCAATTATATAATTGTTAAAAAATTAATTACGTGAAATATTTCAGTAATTGAATAATTATAAAATTTATATAGAATAATAAATTAGTGGGGAATCTTAACGAAGGAGACGTTATGATTAAATTTAATTTATCATGTCTAGAATATTGCAGAAAAACATGAAGAATATTATAAGATACAGAACTAAGAATCTAATCATAAGCAAATTGAGAAATTAGGAGATAACGATATATGTGAAAAGATACTTCAAACTTAGGAACAGATAGAGAGCTCAAACCATGATGGATACCTGCTTTACCCGATCGAATACTTCATTTCATGTACGTCAATCCAATTCTACAAGAAGTAAAGCAACAGGATCACTTTTATCTCACCTAACATGATCGATTAAAAATGAGTAGGTTTGATGGGTGGGTGATGATATTATAGATCATAGTAGCACGTTGTATCTACTATCGAGAGTGTAATTTACCGCATGACACTGTATATCAGCTAGGGCCGGTCTATAATTAATAATATAGTTGTAACGTACAGTATCTTGAGTTTACCTCATGGTAAATACCAACTGTACTTTTTCGTGATCCGGCGCAAATTAATGGTGATCAAATACTGCAAAATTTGACGCTATTCTAAGCATAACCTTTTAAGTTTATATAGCCACTTATAGAATGTACTCGAGTTGTTATTTGAAAGATTACGATTCATTTACAATTAGAACACATCAGGAGTAAAATTGAGATGTTGCAAAATTTCATGCTCCGGTCGAATACGGTAGTGAACCCGAGAAGACTAACTTGATTTCATAACTTTTCTTTACTTTTTTCACTCATTTCTCAGGTTTCAGGCCAAAGTTGTCGATAATAGTTGACCTCTAAGTTAAAGTGGTTGCAAAACGTTATAAAAAGAATACAATTCTTCTAATCATTCAAACTGTTGTTGAGTTAGCTGAGAAGCGGTTTGTGATCTAGTTTGCATCATTTGAATTGAGATAGGTTTGAACTTAGTTGATAACTAACTTGATTTACAGAGATATATTTTAAGATGATGATATAATATATTTCCTTTTAACCTCTCAAATTCCCAAATTCTGGATGTAACTAACTATATATATATAGGCATATTCAAAAGGGTATACAGTTATAATTGCTGTTTCATAATTTTATAGTTTAACTTTCGTAACTTATTATTACCATTCCTGTTATGCTCAACCCTAAATGAGCCATATAGTGGTTAGATACTCTAACACACTAATACAAACATTGCCTTGGATTATAGTCATTCGTTTGACTTGCTAAATTTGACTCCCTACGGACAACATGAATTAATGTTAAAGATCACATGTAATTAATATTAATTATAATATAATTGATAATTTTTTCATAATTTGATCATATTCAATTTCATAGTATACATATCTAGCCTTAAATAATTATACGTTACATTTATAATCTATAATTATATATGCGCTGGCCGCAATTATTATATATAATTAATTGATTATATTTCTTGCGCCCTGCAATTAATTCATCTTCAAGAGATATATATATATATATATATTAATCATCAAGATCATCGATCTAATTTCCATTAATATTTTAAACAACGTTCAGTATATATAAATTGTCACCAATATTCAAACGAAATATTTGATCATTGAAATTTTAATTATGTAATTGATCAAATTATATATAGCACGAATTACAACGTTCTACAATACTTCTACTTATATGATTACCTTCAATTATCGGCTTGCCTTCAAGGCAAGCCTTAGCTAGTAGTCTATATATACATGTTAGGCATTTCCATATAGTGGGTAGTGCCTCACTGTAGTCTGTGAGCTCATATTGATATGGCTAGGTGGATGAGGGTTCCAATTTTCTAAAGCCATCTTCCAAGTTCCAAGCCCAACGCTTGAGTACGTATTTTGAGTAGCTACTTATGAATTCGTCTAAAGATATTGCACCAAGTTATACATTGAACTGCCCTGTAGGTTCAGAATTTGGCAGTTGGAAATTGGAAGTTGGAAATTGCAATAGAACTTTGATCTGTACGTCCTTGACCATATAAATATCACGTTGATTCTTCAGGAATTGCTATCAAATTAAAATAGACCATCTCCAATATATCATGATATATATGTAAAAAGGTCATGACTCCTACTGAGCCCTGAGCAGTACTTAGGACTACTCTCCAAATATTATATAGAATACTATTTAAAGCTTGTGTCTGAAAGGTCTATATAAGCAAGCTCATAAACACCATGTATACATGAATGATTTCTGGAATCGGCTCGGATGCCTTATTTCATGGTATAAAATCATTTACTGAAGTAAAGCGAGAGTTCAGTATCAATTAACACCAGTTGAACGAGCCTAGTAGACTGAAAATATATAGCTGGAACATTTACAGTGTACAGAGGCCGTAATATCATGTCAGTAGCGCCTGGTAAATCACTGTTATCACGCGAAGTAAATGGTCTTGATGAGCGCAACAATTGGTTGACCATAAAGACACAAGATATGAGGATGTAGTCACATAAATAGTTACCTCGAATTGGTAGTTGACAACATGGAATACGGTCGTTGATCAATTATATTTAAGTACCAAGTTCAAGTGGCTGCAAAAAGGTAGAAATGAATCAACATGATATCAATTGACAAGATTATAAATCTTCTAATGATGCAAATCTTGAAGCTGGACGTTGTCAGATCTAGAGTCTTCTAACTTCCCCGATAAATTTTTTATGGAAGTATATCCAATACTACAAGAAGTAAAGCAAACTATATATATCTTAGCTAGTAGGTTTATAACAATATAGTTGTATAGCATCCATAGTTTACCTCACAGCGAACTGTTCTTTTACGTGATCCTCAAATCAATGCTTATCGTGATTCATGAGTACCGCTAAAATTAATCGTATTATAGGTATATCCGCTTGTGTGTGGACATGCATACATTGTGCTGGAGCTGTTGCTTGAAGAATGCCTATTGTTCATTTACCATTAAAACATACATCACTAGATGTAGAACTGAGATGTTGCAAAAACATTCAAGTTCCGGACCAACCGGTATATTTCCGGGAATACTAACTTGATTTAATAACTTCTCCCAGCTATTTTTGGTCAACATCTCTGGTTTTGAGTAGAAGTTATTTGTAATAGTTAAATAGTTAATCTAAAAGTTAAAGTGGGTGCAAAATGTTCAGAAAGTGGAAATACAAACTATTTAGATAGATTCATAGGTCAAGTGATGCGATAACCAAAAATTTATGGGGTTCGGTTCAATCAGTTCATATTGATCAGTTTCCAATTAATATTTTAACATGGTAATTTTATATAAGATACCTATGAATTTCTGGATCCTCAGAATTTATTTCCCAGTCTCATGAAAGAGTTATATTACAAATTTTCTAATCTTACAGAGTATCGCCTTGCCCTCAGCTTAGCTAGTTTGTAATATATATATTAAAGATCATGCGGAATAATTATAATAATTAATTATATATAATTACAGACAGCCCGACCGCAACCACTGCATGATGGCTAATAAATATTCACTCATATTATTTAATAATTAATTTGTGAATATATAATATACTTAATCAATTATATATTATAGTTGTAAATTTATAGTTATATATATAACATATCGTAATGAATTTGGATAATTAAACTAGAACGGTTTAATCTCGGCCATAGGCTAATACGTGGTTGCTGATGTAGAAACTCTACTCAAGAATAAAGTCAATCAACTTTATATCATCACTATTAGTAGCTTCTAAATTTGAAGAGGTCAGTTGAGAGGAGATGTCAGGGGAGAGCATCATATCATTATAAGCAGCTGGACCAGAACCATAATCTTCAATTACTGTCTTTGCACTCTTTCTAGCTGCTCTAAGACTCAAAGAAGAGCCTCCGCGATAATTGTATTTCACACTTGAACCTAATACAGCACATAAATCTTTAGTGCGGGCAGAACATATTTCATCATTCAACTCTTTAATCTTTTCCCAGCGGCCGATAGACTTTTTTTTAGATTCTGGTAATCCGGCAACACTTGTAGAATAAGGAAAGCGGGTTTCTTCTAGTGGTTCTCTAACTAATTCTTCACCATCATCAACATTTGATTTGGAGTTCCCTAAGCAGTTGGCCTTTTTGATAATATGTTTCAGTCTTTTCAGTCTTCTTGAGGGAAATTTTCTCTTATGTGATACCACCATTTTTTGTTCCTTTCCTGGGGCATTAAACTTGATATTTTTTCCCGTATCAATAGTTGGTATGATAAATGCCAAATTATCCATATTCTTTTGAACCATTTTTAGCAAAAAGTATCAACACAATAAGTAACAATTAGATAGATGGATAGATGATTATAACTTGAGTCAAAGCAGTTTATTCAACAATCTTTGAAAGCGACGTTTATGGTACGTGTTCTGTGAGGATGATCTTGATAAGTTTCAAATGAAGCACGTTCTGATCTGTTGGGTAATGAATAATCACTTTTCAGAACCAATTAATCTTGCAGCTCAAAGATGTGATATCTGATTTTTTGATTATAAGATTTCAGCAAAGGTTTTCTAGCAAATCAAACCAGCAATGTTGGTTCAGTTTTGTTGATTTAATCAATTTCTGAAGAAAAAAACAATATTTGGTGGAAATTTAGTGCCCCATGTATATACATAATGTTAATTCCAAATCAAAAGGGTTAACGTAAGTTATAACCACAAAACCACTTTTGAATGTAACACAAAAATTCACCAGCGTCTATATATTTCACTGGCTGGAAACCGCCACAAAGAGAAATCTTTAACTTTGAACATATGGTATCAGGACCATCTTATGGAAACCTCTAATGAGCTAAGTATTTGAATTTTGTATCACAGAAATCATCAAATTATCAGTGCAAACTGAAATTATGGGGAGGGGTCTTTAACTCATTATCGACACAATCTGTAGAACCAAATATTGACTTGAAGTAAACTCATTTACTCCAAACTTCGAAGTATTCACTTCAAGTTCCAAGATCGAACAAATATTACCTAATCACATTATATATAACACGGACAAACGACTTTATGTAAGTATCTGTAATATGTACATGCGGCTCGTAATTTGGTTGCAAAACTTCACTTTCTGGTCAAGTTCGAAAAATATATAGGGAGGCAGTTTTTCTTCAAGTTTTCAGGACCATTGGATGATTATTCAATCCAAGCCTTAACATAAAACCTGCAAAGTATCAACATAATGAATGGATTCAGCAAACTTATATCATACACACTTCTGCCTGACGACATCTTTGAAGTTCCCCCACAAGAACTTACTCTAGACAAGCTCCCCTATGAGGTTCTCACCAACATGTTTGAGTTTTTACCTAGGCCCCAAGTTTTGAAATTGAGAAAGATGAATAAAAGAATGTACGATATTGTTTCAAGTGAATTTTTAAGATCAGTTCACATTATCATCGCTCCCAAAACAATCGCTACGAGCTGTGCATCGACATTATCACAAAAAAAGGATAACCAAAAAGTAAATATTATGGTTAGAGAAGACCAAAAAGAATTTCTCTCTTATGTTGCTCCTCATGACCTTTACTCAGATTCTATAAACAAAGTAAGAGGGAATCTGAAGAATATAACTATTTTAACTCACGGACCCGATATTAAACGTTTTATTCAAGGTATCGTGGTTAATTCAGGAAACCTTATGGATCACTCACAAAAGATCAAGTCGCTTACTGTTGAGATTTATAGAAAGGAAAATCCCAGTTTAGTGCCCATGGATCTAGTTCACGATGAAATCTATAGCTCTGGTGTCATGGAAAGTTTAAATCAACCAGCGTTCTATTCCAAGTTGATTAGATGCTCGCATTTCAGTCTTCCATTGCAATTAATCCCGATATCTGATATTGACTGTCTCAAAATACCAAACATACAGTCCTTAGTTTTGAACTCAACTTATCTTAGAGAGAAAAACTTTTATGATAATCCGATACACCATCTTGAATTACTTGAGAGAACTCAAAGGCTTAACCATACTTCTGAATATAAAATAGAGTGCAAAATCAAGCGTACATCAAAAAAAATTACAAATAGCTACAGAAATTCAGTTTCAAGACAAGAAAGAGAACTGAAATCTGCTCATCAGCATGAGTTGATTGTGCTGAATGCGAGAAGGCTATGCAATTTCCTAGAATTATGTACAGATAATGTCAATATTGATAATATCTATTTCAATGGCTTCGAATCCTTCCACAAGTATTTCCAGTTGATCGAAGGAGCAAATGATAAAATCAACGTCTTGAAAAAATTGTCTCTCAAGAACCCGTTACTCAATTTCAATAGGGAAACTTGTATTTCTCAAATTACAAAGTTTGCCCAAAAATTATGCAGTGAGAAGAACGGGTTCCATACTGTATCAGCTCACAATTCAGAATTGAAATTCATGTTTGAAGAGAATTTCTCTATGGGGGATTTTTTGGAGCATGTAATGAATACAATTGCCGACTCCAATCAGCCAAACTTGATAAGGTGCAAAAACTTGTCTTTACATTCTAGTCGTGAAGATCTTGATAATTTTGACATCAATAACCTCAATGATGTATCGTATGTTTACGATGCAAACAAGAGACTAGGTTCTGATGTTGAAAAAGTGAGAGGCTTCATTGATGGGGACCATTTAGACAAGATTAACATCAGTTGGAGATACGTGGAACATTACGTTAGACACCAGGTTGTTTTATTGAATCCAAAATTCAATTCAATATCAGCAATCGAAAAATTGGGCAACAACTTCAAAGTGAGTTGTGTGTACCCCCTAAACGCATTTATTGGAAGATTTTATGACGGGAAGATTTACTCACAAATATTGGCGGCCCAAGAGAGAAGATTGAAAGCTGAAAGACATGTCAGTTTCCACCGGATAAGAAATTATACTGACCAAGACATCCCAAGCCATCTTCTTTTCTCGTTTGAACACAAATATACTCAACACGTTCATGTTGAAGTCCAAGTTGAAGATCAAGATACTGATAATTAAAATATGATCAACGTCCCATGGCTCTGCTGCATATTGTATATTGACGACGTATATATATATATTTAAATTAGGATACAGCAGCTGGCCTCAGCCCAGGCCTGTCTAGCTAGTTTTCTCAACGCTCCACCGCGGGCCTAAATTAATATATATAATATACGTCTGTATATATACGTAGATAGCTAGACATTTATATTAAAATATAGATTGCAAATCATATAACGCCATGATCATGCTCCAAGACTATAATTAGTGGCCCACTGGCCACCTAGTTCAAGAAAGCTGATTTCAACGATGTGTGAGTTTGTAGACATTATCTGCAGGTGCGGCTCATATAATTTGGTTGCAAATTAAAAATCGGTTTTCAAGCGGTGAGATTTATTTGAAGAATACATGAAATACCATTCAATTAATTATCCTAAAAATGTAGAGCTGTCTCATACACTAGATTGAACTACAGCTAATTATAATATAAGTTAAATAGAGGGTCATAACTTATCGCGCCTACGAGTCACCAAGTCCATAATATTGAAGACTAATTTTATATATCTCAGTATCGTTAAAGCTTTAAAACAACCATCACTCTATTCTGCCAAGTTATAATAGAATGCTCCCGATCTTCAATCCTCAGATATAATATTTGGTTCCAGCTATGTCCAGGTCCGATCATATCATGCAGTTTGGTTTTGGGTTCTACTTATATTGAAAGAACTGCATTTTTATACGATAACCCAAAACATGATTTAGAGCTACTTCATGAGAAAATTCGGCAATTGAAATACAACGATCCTTTAATGGCTGAGCTAGCTGTGACAAGCTGCTAAAACTTTGAGATCATATATATTATTAATTATATTTCTCATGAATTATACGTCGATCACGATATTATAATTAATTTGAACTTAATCATGAATTAAGATCGCTGCATTTTTGAACGGGATTAATAAACTGCACATAAATATAATTAATAAACACCAGTAATTTTCGCCCCATAGTTAAGAAATCCTTAACTATGGCGAGCGCGAAAAAGTACGGCAGATTTGCGTGGGAAAACCGAAAATCTAAAATTTGAGGTTAGTTTCTGCAGTCAGATGCCGGTTTCTGTTATGGTTTGAAGCGATAGTTCGCGAATTACCAAGTTTGGATACTTACTAATCAGCCGCTGGTTTGAAGCTCAGACATCGCTTCAAATCTTTTTTGAGAATTTAATTTTCCTGTTTCTCTTGAATTTTACTGATTTTTTGATTGAGGTTCCGTTTGAGATCAGTAGCAAATCGATGACATTGGAGTCTATTTGACCAACAGGGACTATGACTTTAACTCATGTAATACTCCATAATATTATCAGCATAAAAAAAAGAACAAGTTGCCCTTATTTAAGCCTTTTCACTGGTGCCTCTTTCGTATAATTCCAAGAGTTCTTCGCAGATGTTTTCTCCAGTTCTAATCAGGTATATATCTACTAAATATGATGCCCTCGCGGTACAGGATTTGAAGTGTCATTTCAAAGGTAGGAATCGGATATAATCACAGTTTTAATTGAGCTTTGTTCTAGCTGATTATCAGGTTATTATAAGTAACGTTCTTCTTCTGATATATCTCTTCACGTCTGGCCATCAAGGACCTTTAGCATCTTCTTTTGTGAGTCCCTAGAAGTCTGGCTAAGCCTATACAGTCAGAATCCCCCTGATTCCTTGATCCCTTACTATTAGGACAAACTAGTAAGAATTGCGTCGGCTTTGTTCAATTTTGAGTCGATTAGTTATATATATTTGACCGTTTTCGTTTTCGATTTGACCATTTTGTTAGCGTTTTCCATACAAATTTTGACCATTTCGAAATGGCTGCAATTCCACGAATTCCTAAATTTGAATTCAATTAAATAATATACTAGAACCAAAATTATCCATAATTGGATAGTGGATTCTGTTGAGAATTGATAGAAGTAGCTTCATGAGCATTAAGATTGGTTAAATTCCTAGTATTAAGAGGTATCAGTTTTTGTTTTCTTGAATTTGATATATTAATTTTATCTTTTTCAAATATGAGATATATATAAATTATTTTCTTATACTTCTCAAAAATCAAAACTTTAATTTAAACAAAATGAACGAAGAGGAGTATTAGAGTGGTATTAGTCAACTACTAATACTTCTGCAATAGGCAGCAGAAGATATGAGTTAATCTAGGATTGAAACGAAGTTATTTATGAACATTAAATTTGAATATATGAAATGTTAGAGAGCACCTACTTAACTAAATCCCTGTTAGCAGATGCAATAATATAGCGAGCCACAAATAAATTAATTCATAAGATAGAGTATGTCAATAATTACTGAAGGTACTTGTATTTGACCTTAATTGTTTAAAGAGATAATATTATTGGTTCACTGTAAAAAAATGGTAAGAATTTGCAGCCTTATCGAAATAAACCCACAGAAAATGGCAGATTTCCTGTTTTCGAAGTCTTTGAAACTCAATTTTTAGTATTATCCGGATTACAAAATTCGGAAATTGAACGCTGTGTTAAAGCTTTCAAAGACTATTACACGCCATTCAATAATGGATAGGTAGCAAAAATTGAGATATGGATTAATTGGTATCTTTTCTATATTAATATCAATTTTCAAGCTCAAACTATCTATAAATCTGTAGTTATTGGAACTTTAATATTAAAATATAAAATGTCAACGAAAAAAAAAATCGAAAATTCGATCGAATCTGAGCCGCACTGGCAAAAGTTTGTTTATTTTGAAATTCTAGGTAAAAACAACACAAGAAAATAGTTTTGTACGTTTATTTGACAAAAATAGTAACTAACAGTACCTGAAAACTAGAAAAATATAAACAAAGTGGTCAAGTAAACATATAGCCCGATTTTGAGGTCGTAATTATAAAATCTGAATAAGTTATGACCATGTTGTTCGAATCGTCAATTCGGTATACGCGCTGCGGAAAAGTAAACAACGAAAGATCAAAATACCGCAATTTGATAGGCTGAAAGCTGAAATTAGTTGAAAATCTATAAAAGGACCCGATTCCCAACTTTTTCTTACCTCTCTAATTTTTATTCTTCTTCATAGAGCTTACAACACTTATTATTTTATAAGTAACTTGCCTTCAATGTGATAAAATCAAACATACTGACATGCAATTTGGACTATAAAGCTTTGTGATGTATATCTTTAAGTATATTTATACATTCAACCCTTCATAGAAAGGACATTATGCCATACAGTATGTATATTCGGTTATTGTTTATTCTATTTGTTCATCATCACATCCCAGGTATTCATCCCACATCGCCTGCTTTCTTCCTAAGACTTTAGTTGCTGCTAGTTATTTGGTCCTTATGGCTTCAGATCTCATTAACAGGTATACCTTGCTGCAATATACTGGTTAACCTACTATATCCTGGTTTCTATTTGATTGAAATGGTTGCTGCTAATTGTGCTCGATGTGGTCTGCTTGAGAAATGGCTGATGGTTATGGCTTTGATCTGGGGCTACTGCGATACTGTCAATTCTGTCCTCTTTATCTTGTCTAGCTAGCTATATAGTATGTATATGTATGTATCATAATAAGTATAATTTAGCTTCCAATCATTTATGTGTTTTTATTCAAAACAAATCCTGATTTTAGAGTCAAGCGGACTATTTGCAAGATATATTCCCGATTTCGAGAGTTGTTATATACAGGATAATCAATTTATGTGCAGGATACACTCCTGGTGAAGGAGGCCGGGTAATGGTAGTGCCAATATCAAAACGTCCAAAAGCGGTAATCATGTGTGGCCACGCAAGTCCATGCAATACGCTGTTGATTTGAGCCGCATTAATCGCCCAAAATGGATGTGTCGAAAATTACTGGTGAAATATTATATTTTGTCGAAATCCGTATCTCGATATTTCAAGTAATTGAATTGAATGCCTTTTATTGGAATTTAGGAGATTTTATATATTTGACGGGAAAAGGTAAAGTTGAAAGCTGGAAGATAATAGATATGCCAGTGCATCTGCCACCAAATGCCGACTTCATTATAAAATGTAGTAATGTACACCGCTTTAAGCTTAAGGAATTACGTTAGCCAATATGTCCTGCCTCATCTTGTATTCACATTGAAGTACGTGATAGTTTATAAACTTGTCACTTGAACCGATGAGGGAAGCACCGGGTAACACTTTCTTTAACATTTCCAAAATTTGATTTTGAGTATCAAAAATTTGAGAATTATTCAAAAGATTCAAGAGCCACAAACACAATAATTAGACGCCCAAGCCAAAACCATGACTGATGAGATAGTTGACACACACATGCAAGATCCAGAACAGGACCCAGAAGTTGAGCCGGAAACCGAGTTGGACTTGGACAAGATCAAATTACTTCCGGGCTCATCGCCAGACTCATCAGCTGCTTCTTTCCAGATAGTTGATGAAGACCACACTCTAGGAAACTCTTTAAGATACATCATAATGAAAAACCCAGAGGTGGAGTTCTGTGGGTATTCTATTCCCCATCCTTCAGAGACAAAATTGAATATTAGAATACAAACTTATGGTAATATAACTGCTATCGAAGCTTTGCATAAAGGTTTAGATGATTTGGTTGACTTGTGTTCCCATGTGGAGGAAAAATTCAGTGCAAAGATTCAAAAGAATGATTTTTCCAAAGTGGAGCCTCTTTGAATAGTTTTGGTTCGTCGCATCTGTTTCTCTCAATGTACATTATTTATCGTATTACATACTTTTATTGTAAGTTTTCGTATTCTCCTACTGCTGCTATTGCATTGCAAATGCTGAACCACCATGAAGGGGAGGAGCGCTCTCTATTTTAATTTGACACCAAAACAGTGAACATTAACATAAAAAATCTCAACTAACAATCTGCTACAACAAAGTCTCACATGAATCGATTAATAAAATAAAATAAAATTAAAAAAAATTAAAAAAAAAAAAAAAAAAAAAAAAAAAAAAAAAAAAATAAAAAAAAATTAAAAAAAAAAAAAAAAAAGAAAAACAGAAGAAAAAAAAAAATCAA